>JAQFZP010001490.1:0-19093 GCA_034695745.1 Geophilus truncorum
GTCTAAACAGATAAATTTTGCGCTTTAGTTTTGTTTAATTTCTCTAAAACCTTTAGTTTTTTAATTTTCACTAGCTGTGCAAATAATCTGCTTGAGTGCAGATACATATTGCCGCATTTTAACTCCCAGTAGATGTCTCTGGTCATGCAAACTTCAACTCATGTGTGTAATGGATTTCTTGCACCTGATCTCGAATTGAAAGCACTTTTACTTTTTTTACTGATCATGTACTTATTACCTAGGGCATGGAATGTCCTCCGATAACAAACAGACACGCATAACTGCTCACTAACAAGTAAGAATTTGCCACGGAAATCATTGCGGTAAACCACATCCACAATGAAGTAATATCATAATCACTACACCCACTTTATTTTTATTTCAGAGTGCATTGAGTTTAGCTGTTTGTGTAATTCAGAAAAGGCCTAGTGACGACCACTTCTCTTTTCTGCACGCACTCCCATTATCGTGTCATTTAGGATTGGGATAAACATCCACAATGTAATGCATTAGTAACACAGAAGAGTCCCCCTTTTCAATCCCTTTTAAACCCCTTTTAATTGGTCATTTAGGTGAAGCCACTCTACCCTCAATACTAAATTTTCAGGGGCAGCAATCATTAATTGCTATTCCATATAATTATTCCATAAGTAAATAATTTATTGGCATAAAAATTACAAAAATGATTAGTTTATTACAAAAGAGTCAAAGTTTTGAAATTTGAGATTTTTAAAAAAAAAAATTCTATTTTTTAGCTTTGTCCAAAATGTTGTGTGGATCTTTATTCACAAGCTGGTACCTACTTTAAGGGTTAACCCTTAAAGAGTTAACCCTCAAAGTACCGGCATTTCATCCAGCGACTGCAATAAGAGTTAAATGTATAATTTACCTGTTTTGACTCCAACTAGACTTGTACCCTGTGGCTTTCTCTTACACTAACTTTATGAAATTATGACGTTTGGAAATTATTCTTAGTCATTAATCACCGGCATTTCATCCAGCGACTGCGATAAGAGTTAAGAGTTCATGTTTCCTAAGACTTTATGTGAGGGCGTAGGAATTCAACTGTAGTTTTTTTTTATTTTTCCAACTGTTTGTTTATTTCACTCGATTTTATAATGATAGTAAACGACACTTCGGTATTTTGCATTGTGTATATTTAACCTGGTGTGTTATTCATTTTCTACATTTTATCTCACAGTTCAGATTCTTTTTTCTCTAGATTCAAAATTCTTTGATTCAGACTTTCGTCTTCATTACCTACAAAATAATTTTATTTAACGAATTGATAATATCATAATGGATGTTCATTCGACTCTATTACCAGGATTGTAAAACTTCAGTTCTTGTGACGTAACGTAATTTTCAAGGGCATTCCCGTTCAAATCCGTATTTCGTGCCTCACAAACGTAAGTTCCCGATTCAGTTACGTTATACGAAGTTTGAGTTGTCACCACTTCCCATTCTCCACCTTGTTTCTTCATTCTAATTAAAAAATCTTCCGGTTCAGGTACACCATCAGCTTCACAGGTAATCAACTTCACGTCACCATCAAGAATAACTCTGTCTTTGATATCCGAATTGTCGCGTAGAGTAACATTTTTCGTTGCATCTATTTTTTTAAAATAAATAAATTATAGCTCATAAAACCCCAAAAAATTCTTTACTCACAAGCGGCAATAAAAGTAACTTTACTAACTGAAACTGTATAAGCATATTCATCTCGAATGACACATTCGATTAATTTCTTCTCACCGCCATCACGAAAAGTAACATTTAATGTCGACTCGCCGTCAGATAAATTTCCATTTTCTTTATAATATCCTTTTATATTGTATTGTTGTTGATGATTGACGTACCAATAAAACTTATATTCTGGATAACCCCCGTA
The DNA here is from genome assembly GCA_034695745.1 of Geophilus truncorum. Taxonomy (NCBI): domain Eukaryota; kingdom Metazoa; phylum Arthropoda; class Chilopoda; order Geophilomorpha; family Geophilidae; genus Geophilus; species Geophilus truncorum. The sequence goes on from JAQFZP010001490.1 coordinate 1,892, forward strand.
ATATTTGCACTGAAAATTTAATTGATTTTCAAAGGGAACGAGAATCGTGCTGTTGTGGATAAAGGGTTTTTCATCATACAACATTTCCACTTTTATCGGTGCCACTGCAACATAAAAATATGATTATTTCTGTAATGAAATTATTTAACAATTTTATTATTACCAATTACACTGATGTAATAGGCGACTTGATCGAAATCGTTAAAACAATAGTAAACACCAGCGTCATTTCTGCTTATGTTTGATATTAAAATGCCGCAATGAGGATATTCTTCTTTTTTTCTTCCGCTAGCCGCGTTAACCTTAAAGTTGCCATTTTCAGGTTTCCATCTGTCCACTGTAGAATCTCTGTCGCCGTCTTTTCTAAATGAGCAAATGACGGATTTTGGTTCGGTGCAATTGAGTGTTAGAGTGGTTCCTTCTGGTTCAGTTAACCAAAGGGACTTGCCTGTAAAGAAAAGGTGAGAATTGAATAACACTTTATTTTTTTTCTAACTTTCATACCGTATGCATTTAATTGAGTGGCTGTAACGAGAAATATGATGGTCAATGCTGCGATTGAAAAACCCATCTTTCGTCTGTGGCGGAATATATGGAATAGTGTTGAGTTTGTTTTGCTGTTTTTAAGAGACGTTGCATTGAATAACTAAATATTCAGAAATCATTGCAATTGTGTCGGTTTGTGTAAACCGCGGAAATTCACGTCTTACGTAATTTGTTTTATTCTTATTCTGAATAGCGTGATATGTTTTCCGGTAAGCAAATAGTATTATAACGTTAAAAAAATTTGTTATGGTTGAGTTGTTATCGTGCACTAAATTATGTAATAAAAAAAAGGTAGAATGTGAATTTTTTGGTGCTTTTATTTATATATATAAATATAGATGTATTTCGCAGAGTAAAATTTTTCTTTATGAGTTCATAATTTTAAATAATGTGTGTTTGGTGATGTTTAGTCTTTTTTCGAAATTACGGTACTAGATCAATTGTATCATTAAAATAACCTTCTAGATGTTTCTTCTAAACCGTCTTAAAAAAAACATTCTATTATTCATTCGTAAATTCAGAGACGTTTGAATTTGTCCATATTCAACTTTTTATTCAAACGAAATGAGTCTTAAAGTGGCTTGGTAGGCGATAGACTACATTCGAACAAAACCTCTCTGTAAGGGGTGTAAGTTACACTGCCATTTTGTATTGGATTTTCATCATAACTTAATTCAACTTTATCTATGAAACATAAATATAAATATTTAAAAAGTTACAAAACAGATTAAATTATCAATCACATCAAGTGCAAATGACATCTCATCATTATCAGTGTGCAAAAATAGATTCCACTATCTTGGATGTCTGTCTCCGAGACTTGGAGAGTTTTTAATTTTAAGATGCTTATTCTCACTGAGACTTCTGTTAACTACATCAATTGCATCGTTTTCAATATATTTTCAAAGGTGGCATTTTGTAGTTGAACTAAGACTACACTCGAACTGGACCGAACTGTTTGAAAATCTGATATAACTTTCTACATACGGTAACGTAATAAAATTTAAATTTTTATCATTCCAATTAGTAAGTATCGTTACTTACTTGGCCACATAAAAATTGCTCCAATATTTTGATAAGAGTAAGAAATCGCACAGAAAACACTATATGGATGTGGGAGATAAAAATTCACAGATATTTCAGATCGAATGTCGAACAAATTACCATTTATTTATTTTTTTTAACTTTTTCTGCAATAACTTTGAGGATTTCCAATACTTTCGACTGCTGCTCTAAAATCTCGATTATTTTCATCTCCATCTTTGCTGCAAACACGTTTTTCCGGTATAAATTAATTGGTTTTGTAAATTGATTGCTAATACTAACCGATATTAACATATTGCAGTTTGTTCGATGCGACGTATGTAGCATTTTCTAAATCATTTCGCGCTTCGCAAATGTACGATCCCGACTCGGTAACATTGTACTATGCATGTGAAGCAACTACTTTCCATTCATCAATCCCAATTTTCCTTTTAATTAAATAATCTTCTGCTGGTGGAACGCCATTGGCTTCACAGATCAATTTTTTCTCTTCATTGCTCAGAATGAAGCGATCTTTGGCATCTGATTTGTCGTGAAGGACAACCGAAGTCGTAGCATCTACAGCACATAATAACAACATCAAATAAAACATTGGCATTCATTGACACGTTCAAATAATCTTTACTCACAAGCAGCAATAAAAGTAGCTTCACTAACTGAAACTCTATAAGAAAATTGATCTCGAATGACACATTCGATTAATTTCTTCTCGCCGCCATCACGGAAAGTAACATTTAATGTAGACTCGCCGTCATATAAATCTCCATTTTCTTTATAAGATCCATTATAGGATTTTTCTTCACGATTGACGTACCAGTATAAACTGTATTCTGGGTAACCCCCATAATATTTGCACTGAATATTTAATTTACTTTCAGGGGCAACGAAGATTGTGCTATTGTGGTTACGGGTTTCCCATCATACAACATTTCTACTCTTTTTGGAACCACTGCAACATAAAAACATGATTATTTCCGTAATGAAATTATTTTATAATTTTATAATTAAAATCACCAATTACACTGACGTTGAAGGTGACTAAGAAGGGGTAAATGCTGTCGCAACAGTAAACACCAGCATCACTTCTGCTTATGTTTGATATTACAATGCCGCAGCGAGGAACGCCCCACAGATGCACGATAACTTTAAACTTGCCATTTTCAGGTTTATCTATGTTTACTATCACAGTTTCGTCGTCGCCTTTTCGAAATGAGCACCAGCCGGATTTGTGTTCGCTGCAATTGAGTGTTACGTTGGTTCCTTCTGGTACACTGATTTTTAAAGTCCGTTGTGTATTACCACTGTATGCATTTAATTGAGTGACTGTAACGAGAAGTATGATGGTCAATGCTGCAATTGAAAAACCCATCTTTCGTTTGTGGCCAAATATATGGAATAGTGTTGAGTTTGTTTTGCTGTTTTTATGGGAAGTTGCATTGAATAACGAAATATTCAGTCGGTTTGTAGAAACCGCGAAAATTCACGTCTTAGCATCATTTGTTTTATTGTTATTCTGAATAGCGTGATATGTTTTCAGGTAAACAAATATAATATACTGTAATTCACGTTAAAAAAATGTTATGGTTGAGTTGTTATCGTGCACTAAATTATGTAATAAAAAAAAATTGTGATATTTTTTGGTGCTTTTATTTGAATATAATTATGTATGTATTTCGCAGAGTAAAATATTTGTTTTTGAGTTTATACTTTTAAATAATGTGTGTTTAATAATGTTTAGTTATTTTTCGAAATTACTAGATCAATTGCATCATTAGATTTGATCATGACCTTTAATTTCAAAGAAATCTCTCGAGTTAGTTGTGTATAGTTAGAGAGCGTAGATTTTATTTCGTACATCAACTTTTATATTTTAATGAATTTTACATTCATTTTTAATCAGTACCGTACTTTCAACCAGTTTCAAAACAAGTTATTGGTTTGCAACAATTTTTCTTCTAAAAATGGCATTTTTTGGAGCCCTTTCCATCACACTGCTCTCACTGTCTTCATAATACTATTATGTTACGTGTCACGCCTTTGACAAACCCCCTTCCCTCCCTTCTCTATAGTGACGTAATTAACGAACGCTCCCTTAGTCGCTGCAAAATTTCTTCATCATCTTTACCTATAAAATTAATATAAACAATAACGAATTGTGGACAAGCAAATCTATTTAACCCAACCAGAATAATGTAACTTCAATTTTTTGAATTTGTACGTATCATAGTCAACTTTTTATTCAAACGAAATGAGTCTAATACGTCACAAGTTTCAAATCAATATTGGTCAATATCTCGGTCAATATCCACGTAGGTAGACTATTATATACTGTACATTATTAATAGAGCTGTTGCATCACGTGACCGTTGCTAGGGCGTTGCTAGGTTACGGATGTAAACAAATCCGTAGCGGCCATGCTGGATCACAACCCCACCAGACCCATGCACGTAGCTGATATGGCAACACTAAAAAAAATCTAAAAACAATTCGTTAAAAATCTTCATAAATCTCTATAAGTCTTTATAAATTTTTGTGACTCTTAAAAATGTTTGCAAATCTCAAATATTCTGAAAAAACGATTAAAAATTCCCTCAAATTTTTATAAACACCGTAAAACCGAGTAACTTGATACTGGTACATTTTTAAACTTTGTCATTGTTTATTTCTGAAACTAACAATGATAAAATGTTGACAAAGGCTTTAAAATGTAGATCTTGATGTGTAGTTTAATATTATAAATGTTTTTGAGAAACTTTTAAATAATATTTTTACTTATACAGAAAAAAACAATGTATCGAGTTACCTACTAAGGGTGGGTAAAAAAAAAATGTCATTGTTTTACGTATTGCTGATTACTTAATACAATAAATATATGGTAAATGGTGCTTAATACCATAAGAAACAATTTCTATAAATTTTTAAAATTATGGTTTGAGTTTAACACTACCATACCACATAAAAATATCATCGTCTGATTAAATTTAGAGATCAAGTCTATGAAAAATGTAATATTTAATAGATTTTCTTTGTTTTTAGTTATTATTTTTTAGCTGTCAACACAGTCTCATCTCAAAACATGATTTTCTTAGTTATTTTAAAAAGAAAACTTGACTTAAAACTTCACATCTAAAAATGTAAAATTTACATAATTAAGTATATAAAGAGTATAAAAAGAGTAAAATCAAATGTAATGCATTTCATTAACTAAATTTAAAGTTACATATGAATTTGAAACAGTTTGCACAAGTTATGGTTTAAGTATATCTTCACAAATGACACAATGAGGGAAAAAAAACCTATTATTATGCAAAACACCATTCCAGGTAGTTAATGTTGTTGCAAAAAGAAAGGTACTGATTGACCATTAGATGATCAACACAAAACCTCATTATTATGTAATGGATATGAACTCAAATACGCATTTAAGTTAAATGCAATTTGAGTTGAAATCCATTTGAGAGTTAAATGATTTAACTCTCAAAATCTAGCTTTTTCACATGTATATCAAGTTACCTGTAAATTCATAATATTTAGGCACAAACATTTTAATTTTAATGTATAAGATTCTAGATTTTTATACTATAAATTATTACAATTATAAAGTATCACAATGATTGTGATAGTTATTGTTCAATCCATCTTTAAAACAAAAATTAAAACAAAAGTTGCATAGAATCATAGTTAAATAGCTCAGTGTTTATACATCTTACATTTCAGCTGTTTTCTATATTAAATTTACAATCTACATATTTGTCAATGAGTTCAACATTTTTAGTTAAAACCAGAAATATTGCCTTACTTCTACCTTCACTCACATTGAGCAAAAATAATTAATTATTAATTAAAAAGATAGGTTGTAGCCTCGTTTAAACGAGACTGTGTCATTTTATATCATGTTTTCTTGCTGTATTTGTATCAAATTACCCGGTTTTATGGTACGTACCTACAAATCTTAAAATTTCAATTTTTTTTTTGAAAATCTTAAAAATTTCAAAAAAAATCTTTGCAAACCCTTACAAACGCTTTGTAAACCCCATTTTTTTAATTAAACTTGATGAAAATGAGTTCTGAAATTTGTTTTTAGACTTAGTTGGCATAAGGGTTGTGATCCAGCATGGCGGATGCCTTGACCACGCCCCTCGTGACGTCACGTGAAACGTCACATGCAAGAACTCTATTGATGATTGTTCCAAAATTGCTTTAATTACTAAAATTTAAAAAAAATATATTAAAATTACTAAAAACTTAAAATTTTACTTAATTACCATTTCTGTCCTCATCTAAGAGGTCTTTCTTTGGAAATTCAATATCAAAAGTTATATACAAAATACCAAATAAATTGTTATTATTGTTGGACTTAAATTAAGTCGAATTTATCCGTCAGTGTAAAAGGGATAAAAGTGCGCGGTGTAATGCAGAGAAGCACAATGCGCTATAAAGGAAACGTGACACACCTGTGCGAAGCGGGATGACGTCACGACGATTCACCAGGTGTCGCTATTGCATGCTTGTAATTTTGTAAACTGTATATAAGTGTAAATTGTACTTTCGTTGTTTTTGTACCTAACTAAACATCCAAAATTGCGAATCCATATCAATCAGAATTACAACAATTATCGTAATTAGATTAGGCATTAGGCATTCCCTCGCCCTTTTTCTCATCCTCATCCCGGGCCATGTCATTTTGTCGCTATTGATTTGCATTTTGTTTCTCTGAATATATTACTTCCATTTGAAACTCATCAGTGCGTCCGATAATAAAATCGTTACGTTTGTGTATAAATCATAGCCGCGTCGCTCAAATCTCGAATGCTTAAAAACAAAAAAGTAAATCAACTTTTATTTTTTATAACTAACGGAAATGTGGGACAAAGTTTCCAGTAATAACACTAAGTTCTCTGTACGCTATGAAATTAATAATCGTGAGTGTGAAACTGGAATTAGTGGAATTTTAGTTCAAAACTAATTTTTCTTTTTCTCACCTGAATTTAATAGTACTGTAATAGGTGTAAAAATTATTACGATGTTTAGAATTAGGTTTGCAGTAGTCATTTTTTCTTAAAATGACATAATTTCACGATCTGTTTTGAAGTTATATTTGATTAGTGAACCAACTGGACTTTGGTGACGCAGTTTAATGTGACATTCGGTTCAAAGGTCAAATTAATTATTTGATATTTGATTTTTTATTTCTAGTATATTTTAGCAATTTTGATTTGGAAAATGTAAAAAAAAAAAATTTTTATTTTTATTTTGCTTTTTATTGTTTTTATTATTGATATTTAACCGTAGCTGTCTGAATGGTTTAAGAGCAAATTAACCTTTTATTAATTTTTTTTATATTTAATTGCAATATATACTATATTACAATTTATTTATTTTTTTGACTTCTGATTGAGAATTTCCAATATTTTCGACTACTGCTCTGAAATCTCGTTTATGTTCATCTCCATCGTTGCTGCAAACACGTTTTTCCGGTATAAATTAATTGGTTTTGTGAAATGATTGCTAATACTAACCGATATTAACGTATTGCAGTTCGTTCGATGCGACGTACGTAGCACTTTCAAAATCATTTCGCGCTTCGCAAATGTACGATCCCGGCTCGGTAACATTGTACTCTGCTTGTGAAGCAACTACTTCCCATTCATCAATCCCAATTTTCCTTTTAATTAAAAAATCTTCTGCTTGTGGAACACCATTGGCTTCACAAATCAATTTTTTCTCTTCATTTCTCAGAATGAAGCGATCTTTGGCATCTGACTTGTCGTGAAGGACAACCGAAGTCGTAGCATCTACAGCACATAATAAAAACATCAAATAAACCACTTGCATTCATTGACTCACAAATCTTACACGTTGAAATAATCTTTACTCACAAGCAGCAATAAAAGTAGCTTCACTAACTGAAACTCTATAAGAAAATTGATCTCGAATGACACATTCAATTAATTTCTTGTCGCCGCCTTCACGGAGTAACATTTAATTTAGACTCGCCGTCATTTAAATCTCCCTTTTCTTTATAAGATCCACCATTATCAGATTGTTCTTCATAATTGACGTACCAGTAAAAACTGTATTCTGGGTAACCCCCGTAATATTTGCACTGAATATTTAATTTCTTTTCAGGGGCAACGAGGATTGTGCTATTGTGGTTAACGGGTTTCCCATCATACAACATTTCCACTTTTTTTGGTACCACTGCAACATAAGTAAAAATGTGATTATTTCCGTAATGAAATTATTTTATATAATTTTAATATTACCAATTACACTGATGCGGTATTTGACAGTAAAAATACTGGAGGGGCAAAGGTAAACACCAGCATCACTTCTGCTTATGTTTGATATTAATACACTGCTGCAGCGAAGCCAATGCCTGCCCGGTCCTTCGGCTACGGAATACGAATACTCGAAAACTTTAAACTTGCCATTTTCAGGTTTATCTTTGTTAACTATCACAGTTTTATCGTCGCCTTTTCTTATAAATGAGCACCAGTTAGTAGTGTGTTTGGTGCAATTGAGTGTGACGGTGGTTCCTTCTGGTACACTGATTTTTAAAGTCGGTTGTGTATTACCGTATGGCTGTAAGTGGCTGTAACGAGAAGTGTGATGGTCAATGCTGCGATTGAAAAACCCATCATTCGTCTGTGGCGAAATATATGGAATAGTGTTTGAGTTTGTTTTGCTGTTTTTAAGGGAAGTTGCATTGAATAACAAAATATTCACAAATCAATGCAATTGTGTCGGTTTGTGTAAACCGCGGAAATTCACGTCTTACGTCATTTGTTTTATTGTTATTCTGAATAGGGTCATGTGTTTTCCAGGTAAACAAATATAATTAACGTTAAAAAAAATGTTATGGTACGAGTTGTTATCGTGCACTAACTATTACTAATAAAAAAAAAGTAAAGTGTGATATTGTTTGGTGCTTTTATTTGAATATAATTATAGATGTATTTGGCAGAGTAAAATTTTTGTTTATGAGTTCATACTTTTAAATAATGTGTTGGATTTTTTAGTCTTTTTTCGAAATTACTAGATCAATTGCATCATTAGATTTGATCATGACCTTTGATTTCAAAGAAATCCTCTCGATCAGCTGTTTAGTTAGAGAGTGTAGATTTTATTTCGTACATCAACTTTTAGATTTTAATGAATTTTATATTCATTTTTAATCAGTATCGTACTTTCAACCAGTTTCAAAAGCATGTCATTCATTTGAAACAATATTGGTCAATATCCACGTAGACCATTATATACATTATTAATTGATGATTGTTCCAAAATTGTTTTAATTGCTAAAATTAAAAAAAAATATATTAAAAATTACTGAAAACTTAAAATTTTACTTAATTACCATTTCTGTCTTCATCTAAGAGGTCTTTCTTTGGAAATTCAATATCAAAAGTTATATACAAAATACCAAATAAATTGTTATTATCGTAATTAGGCATTCCCTCGCCCTTTTTTCTCATCCTCATCCCGGGCCATGTCATTTTGTTGCTATTTAATTGCACTTTATGTTTATCTAAATGTATTAATTCCATTTGAAACCCAGTCAGTGCGTCCGATAATGAAATCGTTACGTTTGTGTATAAATCATCGCCGCGTCGCTCAAATCTCGAATGCCTAAAACAAAAGATTTCGTTTAAATACAAAAAAATTAATCAAAATTTTTTTTTTTAATAACTGACGGAAGTGTACGAATTTTAAAGTGCAAATCGCCGGGTTCTCCATCTACGTGTGGTTCTCCTTCGGCTACGAATCTATTCATGGATCCATCTTGCATTCCAGGTTCGATTTCAACTTCTAGAATCTTTTCTTCATTAACTAATCTAAATAATAAATTTTTTTTATAAAAAAGTGTAATTAAATTAGTTATTTTTAAAAAACTAACTTCACATTCGGACATTCGTCGCACACATTTTGCTGCATCATTTGAAACCTGCCAGGTCCTAGTTGTTTCGTAACCATTTCCTGTCTACAGTTGCATTTCCTTGTACCTTTAGCTGGTTTTATCGTTGGTTTATTCCTCACAACCTTTAAAATTAAAATTTCAATTAAAAACTAAAATTTCTATATATAAATTTAAATTACTTCTACGAAATTGCCGCTGTACAATTCTTCCAAAGACACCCAAACATCTATCACGATGTCAGCTCCACGAGGGATTTCCCTATTTTGTTCCCGTGATCCTTGAAAAAATCCAAAATCACCGAAGAAACTGGCAAATGGATCATTTGAACCCCCGAATCCACCATCTTTTTTCAAACATTCTTCACCGCATCGATCGTATAATTCTCTCTTTTCTGGATCCGAAAGAGCCTGGATTAAAATAAAAATGTTTTAAATAATTAGTATCGATATAAATTCGATATAAATTTACTTCGTAAGCTGCTCCTAGATCATGAAATTTATCCTGGGCATCTGGATCGTCTTTATTTTTATCTGGGTGAAGATTTTTCGCCAGTCGACGATAAGCTTTCTTAATTTGATTCGTTGTCGCACTGTTTGAAATTCCTAAAATCGCGTAAAAGTCTCTCCTAGATTGAAAAGAAATTGAGTTTAATCAATGAAAACAAAACCGGTTTGCCTCGCATAAACAACTTTAGAGCGTTGTTAACATTATGTTAAGCTTAAAACTTACGTTGTAAATACTTCGGACACGATGATAAATAGCAAACATGTGATAACTAAGCTTCGAAACCACCGCAAGTCCGCCATGCAGCTTCTTTATGCCTATTTTACACGTGACGCTCTATGAGTGGCTGGAATTTTTATAACTAACAAAATTATAAATTTTATAAGTTTTAATACTCTTAATATGTTTATTTACAAAATGAAAATACAAGAATTTATTTTCTGAGTTGAAATTACAAATTGAAATTACAAATTTACGATTAAAGCGACACCTCGGATTGAATTGCAGAATTAAAAGTTCATTATTTATTTAATGATGTCGAACTTAATCCAAGCAATTGATGTTTTGTTAAACGGTATTTATAAAATTTTTATGCATATTCAATATATTAATTTTTGATTCCGTTTTAGATGTCGAGACATTTTGCGTGTGTACGTTGCAAAATGAAAATTTATCCAAGACGACTACGCAAACTCGTGATGCTTTACTCGAAAAGTTGACAACATTTCGCAAATCATTACCACAAATGTCACTGAAAAATACCGACTCTCTCAATCTCGAACCCATTAGTCCACCGCCTTATCTAGACATGAAAGGCACAAGTAATAATGGAAATATTTTATTATATAAAATATTTAAAAAAGACGAGATTTATTTAAGAGAAATACTGTTTCTAGTTTACTTGTGTATGACAATTGAGTCATGCATTTGCTGCAGTTTATTCACAAGTGAACTGGAAACAGTATTTTTCTCAGAAAAATAAATCTCTTCTTTTGAACCACCCTAGATATGATCATTGATCGAATTTACTGTTTTCCAGGTTATGTGTTCTCAGATGTAACTGACAGCTGTTACGAAGTTTGTGAATCTACACAAGACATGGCTGAAGTTGAAGAAACATCTTACGATAGTATAAATAATTTAATTTAATTTAATTAAAAAATAATTTTGATTTAACTTTTATTTACAGCATTTGAAAATGCGGTTATATCATCATCTGCAGCGATGACAAATGCTTCGATGAAGGGATATTTAGAAAAGAAAAGTCGTGGTATGAAATATAGTTGAGAGTTGTAAAGTTTTATTTACCGTATTTTTCAATTTTAGGGCTTTTTAATCAATATCAGAAACGTTGGTGTGTCCTCAATAACGGAGTTTTGTATTACTTTTCCCATATCAGCGATTCGAAACAATGCGGTGGCGTGTTATTAAATGGATACGAGGTTCGATCACCCATAAATCAAGCGAAGTTTGGGTTTGAACTTGTGTGTCCCGGAAAAAGAACTTATCAGGTCAATTTTACAATCACAGTAATATATGGGATAATAATAATAATAATAATTTTTTTTTTTAATTTAGTTTTTAGCACCAAGTAAAGAAGACATGCAGAAGTGGATATCAGCGTTAGAATCAGAAGTCGCTGTCAATAGAAGTAATTTTCCTGTAATGTCAGAATCAGACAAAGAAATTTACGAATCTCTTGAAGACGAATCACAAAATTTGATAAATGACCAAACCAACAACGCAAAGTTAAAACCTGAAGAATGGTATTTGGGAAAATGGGACTGCACCGCGAACGAACCGAACGAATTATCGTTTTCGTCGGGTCAACTAGTGCACATCATTAGCAAAGAATACGACAATTTGTCTTGGTGGGTCGGAGAAATAAGAGGAAAATTGGGCTTAGTTCCTAAAAATTATCTCATAGAAGCCTACGAGAGCATTTTCGAAATAACTGATGTATAAATAAGAAATATAAAAACAAAAGTTTATAAATAAATTTTTGATATGGTAATTAAAAAATATATTATTTTGATATTTTTTTTTTCCTAATCAAATACTGCATCGAGTGTAACGACAAATCTATAAAATATTGGCAAATCACAAAAACTTTGTTCGTTTTCGATGTGCGTAATGACGCGTGCTTGTAATAGCAATTGTCCGTATTTTACTGCTTCCGTTCTGTCGTGAGCTAATCCGACTGCCAAAAGCCAATCAACTAATTCGTTGCCGGTGAAAACCGATTGATAACAAGTTGTTCCACATCTGAAACAAATTAAATTTTAATTAATTTAACCTAAAATAAAAAAATTAAAAAATACCTGATATCCTTAACTATGTCTGTAACGCATTTTTCGTAATGGTACTTGCGAAATTGCTCTGCGATTAATTTCACTTCTTGATCATTGCACTCTAACGTTGCGATGCGATACCAAAAACGTCTCCATCTGTTGGTTATAATTTTTTTAAATTTTTTAAAATTAAAATTTAAATGTAATAATTTACCGTCTTGTGATTGGTGACACAAGTAAACGACTGTCGAGTCCGAACATTGCAAAAACTAGTAAACCCTGACCGAAATTCAAGGCTCCATCGAGGAATTCGAGCTCCACGTAGATACCAGATGCTTCTTCTAAGATAAAATGCCAGCAACATAATGCAAAACCCTGAAAAATATAAAAAGTTTGAGTATTTTATATTAAAAAACAAAATTTATCTCCAACCCAATTTCACTGAATTTTCTTCCCAAAAAAAAAAAAATATTTTGCCCAACTACATTTCATTCTAAAAATCGATAAAAAATCGATAAAATTATAAAAATATCAAGTTGAGTGAATATTTTTTTTTAGATGAAATTACAAAATCCAAGTAAAAAGCAACAAAAGTTTCCTAAATATCCTAAAAAAAACAATAAAATTATAAAAATGCCAAGTTGATATTTTTTCTAATGTCAGATTAGAAAACCGAGTAAAAAATTAATGAAATTATGAAAAGCATTCAGCATTTTATCAAGAAATTTTTTTTATAAACGAAGGATAAAAAATCTATTTTTATATGTGAAAATGTTCAATCACAGATAAAATATAAGTTTTATATTTCTCAAATTTCTAGATTGAATTTACTTTAACAAATTCATAAAAACAGTTAACTATTCCATGTATAAATTCGAATAAAATCTAAAGCGTTTTGAAGTCGAGTTATTGAATGCAATAAAATATTATGATACGTTGCAATAACGTTACGATAACGTTTCAAAAAGTAATTTTGAGGCATTTTTTTGAGGGAAAATCCAGTGAAATAATAAATCCCCGAAACTAACAATTAAAGATGATAAACACAGAATTAGTGTCAAAGCAGTGAGTTTTAGAGAATCTTCAAAATGATCGCATGAAATCAAATCGCAGTTATCCGAATCGACTGATTGATAACTTTTAACAGTCGAAGAACATTTTTGTCTCTGTACAGACGAGCAAGGAAAAGCAGTGCTGCATAAATTATTCCTTCCTTCGACTAATGTGTTGTGACTAGTCGAAGTACTACATATATCCTCCACGTCTTGCAGACAACAAGATCCACTTTTATCTGCTAAAAAAATTAAAACTTAATTATTTTATCAATTTTTATTCAACATTATCACATACCATTTTTGACTTTGCACGCTTCGCCGTGACAAAAGGTAAAATCTCGAGGGTTGTTAATGGATGGATCGTCGTCAGTTGTGAGAAGGGATTGATATTCAGCGCTTCGATTTCGCAATCTCTGTTGCACGATGAGACACATCACCATGACGACGGTGCACGTGAATAACAAAACGCCCGCTATGGCAGCTTGGGCCGTTCCGTATATGAAGTTAGGATTTATTTTGTCCACGTTTCTCGAGAAAAATATGCATAAAATGGCTACGACGACTGTGGGGATTCTGGAAAAGATGTTTTTAATAGTTATATAAAATCAAAATCCAAGATTATCTTACCCCCAACCGATTATGTTGAATGGTAATCTCATTCTTAAAACAAAACACAAACTTCTCCATCGCAACAAAACTAAAGTCACAGCTAAAAGTGTGCCCCAAATTCTCGCGCCGTAAACTCCAAAGGTGAAAAGAATGAAGACCAAATATAAATGCCAATCGTTTTCGTTCGATAAACTACTCCATGCTACCGAGCCGATGCAAGCGATTAACTGAAAAGATAAAAAACAAATTAATCCAATATTAATTTTTAATTCTTACAATTTTTTAAATTACCAACCTGTGAAATTACTAAGCAAAAAGTTGCATATTGAGGAACTTTATTCCATTTCTTGCCTATTATGAAGATCATGATAACCCAAACCTAGAAAAATTGTTATTTTATACACATCAACTTCACTTATAAATTAAAAATTACTTACGGAAGAAACCAAACTAACGATGCTGATATTAAATAAAAATTTATTCAATTCTGGTAGATAATCTGCTGTTTTTGTAATTTCTAATGTTATCATCTTAGCCGAAAGAAACATTATGGGCGCCGAGGTAAAAGTACATGCAACCATTGCACTTGCAATCTATAAAAATAAATAAATTATTTCACATTTTCATTCATTTTTTAATTTTTTTTTAACAACTAACCAAATCGACTTCCAAATTATTTTGCACTGCATAAACAAAAACACCTGGAGCTGACGGAAACGTTCCATACAAAAACCCAAACATGCTGAAATCGACAGTTTCGTTCGCACTTGTCCCAGGTTTGATCATCGTAATCGTTTCGCGAATGAGAAGAGGTAACACTAATCTAAAAATTCATATATTTATTAATTTTATGTGTCAAAAATGTTTTTTAAAAAAAATAAAAATTAATAATACGTGCATTTTAAGTGCAATTAAAATCCCCGTTACGACCAGCGTTTTTCCTTTGAGACTAGATACTTTGCCGACCATGTGAATTCCCAACGAAAAAAGAGCAGTTGCTGAAAATGCACTTCCCAATACCTGTAGGAATAAAAATAAACATAACTCGAACATCTGTCACATATATCATTAATTAAGTGGTTTATAGTACGTTAAGAATGCCATCTAAAATGACAGGCACGTGTTGCTTGAAAATAACATTTCCCAGAATTCCAGCTAAAGTCATGATGATAATAGGATTAAAAAATATTCCACGAATGATTCTAAACACGATCCACGTTCTTTCGACATCTGCTTCTTGATTTTCTATCGATTGTTTGTGTTTTGTGATTTCCATCATGATGAAACCAATCGGATTTAAAATGACTAGGGATATCGGAGCTGCCAAATAGAGATAACTCGAATACTCCTTATGTGTGTTGTGGTACAGAGCTTCGACTAGAATTTTTTAAAAATTAAAAAAAATATAAATTTCAATTTTTAATCATTAAATTTCTACCAATTGGGTATCCAAGAGCGAAGTCGTTGCTTTGAGTGCAGAAAATTGCAAGTAAACCAGCTTTTGCATAATTGAGTGGTCGGTTGACCAGCAACGTAACAAGTAAAACTATAAAGAATAAAACAGCCTTGGCGATGAAAATACTTAGAAGAAACTTCCAGTTAATGCTGCTGAATGTCAAAGTCGATAACGACTGAAAAATCAAAGCAGGAAGTGCAAAGTGGCTGACAAATGTGTTTAGTCCGCTCGATTCATGCTTCGATATCCAATTCAGTCTCCCAGCCACGTATCTGCAAATAAAAAACAATGAATTTTATGAGTATTTAATTTAAAATATAAATGTTAAAAACAACTTACCCACTTAGAATAATTACAAAACATTGGATTACGGCTGGATAAACATTATCAAAGTCTAATCCTTCCTTGGAGTCGTCTATGATCATTGAGGTATTCATCTAATCTAAGGGATAAAAAATAATTAAATTCACTAAAAATTTGCCCTCAATTCTTGCCTGTTCTACTTTCTTCTCAGCAAAATTCCTCAAACGAGAAATTTTAATGAAATCCACTGCTTATTGAGCATATCGAGCGCGATATTTAATATCTGAGGAATTTCGAGCGCAAAAATTTAATAATTGAGGAATTTTGACTGACAACCACTAATAAAGCACCGGTATTTTTAAATTACTACGTTCATAAGTTCAACGTCAGTTATAAAACGTGGTGTTATGTAATGAATGACCCCGTTTGATGTTAATTTGTACTTACCTAGAAAGTGTTGTTTTGGTTTTCCATTAATTTGATGTTGAGATTTTTTTTCTCACTCATTTTTCAGTGATAGTCGATAGTCGTTTTTGTTTTCTTTGAAAATAAAGTGTTAGAAATGATTAAGCTTGGTGTTAAAGTGCCTCGACAGCAAGTCGAGATGTCACACTCACGGATAAAATAAGAGTCAGCTGAGCGCCGATCTGCCGCGTGCCGAGTGTTGATAAGTGTGCGTTGCTTCCTCTCTTCACCACCGAGGGCGTTGTTTCCTCTCTCTTTACCATCCACACTAACGCCCTCGGTGGTGAAGAGAAGAAACAACACAGACTAAGAGCCCTGATCCCTGATGCCATGATGCCATATAGATTAAGAATTACATGTATTTCTAAATCTGTGCTGATGCCTGTGATTTGATGACTTGTGGTCGAAGCGCCACTTATCCCCTTGAAGAAACACGACGGAAGTATTAAGTGGCATTGATCAGTTTGGCCTTGGGGTGTCCGATTCTGCGTCCAAGAAAACCAGAGACGCTCACATGGTCTTGAGCGATGGAGCGACGCGACTTGACTTGACTTGACATTGAAGATGAGACGAGATTCGAGATCGAGTGTCACTACGAAAGACGATTCGTCCAGCACGGCTTCGGTCTACTAATGACTAATGTCTAATGTGACAGTTCAAGTTCAAGCACGACTTCTGCGACTCCTGTGGGTGACCAAGACGAAATTTAGTTGATCATCACATACTATGAAGACCTCTGTAAGTTTTGGGCGAAAGATTGTGCAGATTCGAGTGAAATTTTGGGTTTACATTGCAATGTGATGCAAAACGTATTTGACGAAATTTCGGGCAAGATGATACTGAATTAAGGCTGCCGTCGGATCGGATTCCGACTACTGAATGTCGATCCGAAGTAAATTTATTGCGGATCGGATTTACATAAATCCGATCCGAATTTGTCGGATATCCGATATAGGATATCCGACCAACTTTAATTTTTAAAAAATAAAAAAATAAGGCTTTTGTTAT
>JAQFZP010001491.1:0-19086 GCA_034695745.1 Geophilus truncorum
AACACCTGACCAAGGTAAAAAATAAAAAAATAAAGTAAAATTTAAAAATTTAAATTTTGTGGGGAAAAAAAAAAAAAATTGTCTCTAATAATTCCCGGGAGATAATTTGACACTGGAGTTATTAGAGTTGGGGTTGTTAGGGTAGGGGAAGTACGCTAAATTGAATGTGGTAATAAAATGTAATTTCATAATTTGACTTTTTGGCCCGAGTAGGTGCAGAGGCGCCATCATATTTAGCGCTTCTACCGCCAGATGTGGCTGAACCAAAAGGTCAAATGGTGTGGAATGACAAAAAAAGTTGTTAATTGGGCATCGAAAACGATGCCATCCCATGTACTTTAATGGAAAAAACATCCTCAATTGTGTCTGATTTTAAATTTATTTTTTCACAACTGTAATAACAAAGACAGAAGAACACATATAACATACTGTAAACCAGTTAATTATCCTGGTTTAAAAAAAAAAAAAAAGAATGTATTTTGCGCACGAATAAAAAAAAGTGCACTTCACTAAACCGCATAATTCATTCATTAAACACAAACCCTGACAAATGATACTCCGAGTTTTCCTTCAAAGATGCCTCTTCACACGTAAATCACAAAGCACGACTCACGTCTTCCTCATGTTTCTCTGGCGAGGTCCCCTTCTCTATAAGGCCTTTCTCCGCGTTTAGGCTTGTCATTCACCACCACCTGATTAATGAGGCTAGCCCGAGGCGGACCAGGGCCAGGAAGAGAAGAGGTCCCAGCAGCGTCCCATTCCACTAGCGCCACGCGGAGTCTGGGAGCAAACAGCAGATCAGTTGATGTGGTATGCGTGAGGCCAGAAACATGCTCGCTGTTCACCCTCACTTCGTATCATGACATCATTTTTACCTGTTGGCATTTTACTCACTTCTTCGCTCATCATCACTTCAGGTGAGTGCAAGATGAGAAATTTGTTTATGCAAACATTTGAGATGAAGAAGCAACAAACATCATCTTTCATAAGATGGAGAAGTTGATTCTGTTTTTAGAAAACTTTTTTTTTTTTTGCTTTGAAGTTTTTTTTTTTTTTTTTTATCTTTCTTTCAAAGCAACTGAGGTATAAAAACTTTTAAGTGGGAGTGAGAAATGTTATTTTGTACTGTGAAATTATGGTAATTAAGTGTGTTAAAGATGATGGAGAAAAGTCGTTACATTATTTTTGCTATGTTATAAGCTTGTTAAGTGTGTCATATTTTTCTTAATTTATTTCAATTTAGGAGTTCCTGTTCCAGAATGCTGTTCTCTCATCTCGGGATCATGTGGGTCTGCTTGTGAGCAGGTAAAAAATTAACCCCAACGTTTATTACCTTAAAAACATCTTTTATTTTTAAATGAACTAATTTCGAGAAAATGGGGTATTTGGCTTTGAGTTTTAAAGTTTATTTTGGGGTTTATGACATTTTCTTTCGAAATTCCCACACTTTTCAAGCAAAACTTATTGCAAAGCACTGTTTATCTAGGAAATTTCAGTGACAAACACTTCTTATCCCCAAACTCTATGCAGCTGAAAGGCCTTTGGGTATAAGGGCATAAAGAAGTGTTCTTTTCTCTACTTGTTTGCCCCATGCTGTCACCTCGACTGGTCTGCCATCCTTTGGTTGAGGTTTGGGGTTCTTTCCAACCCCTGAATTGCCACCCTGCTCCATTGATGTCTAATGAGGCAGTGAGGAGTTGGGAGGAGTTTATTTGTGCAAGTTGAGGTCTTAAATCATTGTATTTGTGGGGCAAGTGAATTTTCCATTCATTTTAAATCTCTTAATCCTTTAACGCGTTGACCGAATGTGACTGGAGTTTAGCCACATCTAAGTGGCCCTTTGGTCTGCGATAAAGGTTCGAGTCATGTTCTTAATTACTCTACTTATTACAGAGACCAACGTCCCTTAATTGTATCCATGACAACCGTAGATGAAATAATTTAATGTCCTTTTCACCTTCCCTTAATTTCTATTCTAATGTCAAGTTGAAAATAAGTACATGGATGGCAATTTGTGCTTCCATTTCCTGTGGGGTCGAATCTAAATGAGTTGGGGGATAAATCATTTAATTAAATACAGAAATAGGAATTAGATTCAATTGTATGTGACGATTTTGACGTTCAAAGATTTAACTTGTTAAATGATTATTTTTTCCGTTTTTCAAACGGTTTAAATAAGTCGCCTAGATTGAATGATAAAATGTTTTTGATAAAAGATTTAGTTTGATTATTTTCGAGAACTTGTCTATGGCAAATTATGTTAATCACGACAACTGAAAAATAGATGAGAGTTTAATAAATTCTGACTGAAACCATCTTGGGTTTCCTTTGCCTTCATAATTCATAGAAACGAGATTTTTTTTCCTCCCACATTTTTACCATCACTCAAGTGATGGGACTATTTTTATACAATGATAACCAGCTGCACGTTTCTACTTGCAAAAACACTTATGCGTAGAAATAAGCAAGTTAATTTGTCCTAACGTGAAGTAAACAAAAAATATGGAAAAAAAATGTTTTTGATTTTTTACGTGATGTACAAAATGTACGTCATTTGCGCTGAAATTTCATGCCACTTGCACATTACATTTGAAAAATCATGGTTTTTATTATTAAGCAATGGAAATTAATTTTTTTTTTACTTAAAACTAAAAAATAATTTTATAAATTTAAATTCAACCATTTAATTGGGCTTGAAATGATGGACAAGTTTACATGTTTATTTTTTATTTGCAACTCGATACTATGCAAGAAATGTGGTTTATGAGGGGAGAAAGTTTCTCTTCTTTCTTCTTCACCCTCTAATGTTTGTGAGTTTGTCACTTCAGTGTTGACGTATTGATACCAGCAGTTTTTGAGGAGCAAACTCTTGAAAAAGCGTTATATGCTTGACGTGTGAGAACCGATGAGCCACAGATGAGTCTCAACAACAAAAACATCAAAACCCCTTTTGACTGTTTACGTTGTTTATCTTCATCTATGAACTCCAGCAGTTGAAATTTATTTTTCCTAGGCCAGTAATGAATCACGTCTGAGATACTTTTTTTTAAATAATTTTTTTTAATTCAAAAGGAATCTGTTATCACAATGAAGTGATTATGCTTGAATTTACAGTACTTCTGACCTTACAGTATAAATATTTACCATACAATACAAGGTTCTTCTATTCCAGTGTCTTCTATTACCAACCGATTTATTTTTACTTGTAGGATATACAATTATAAATATTGTATTTATTAACTGTTTATTTCATTAGTCATACAACAAACCTTCACCTATTTAGAAAGTCAAATATATTAATCACATAACCTCATGACAACAAACTAAGGATATCCTTAACAGACCGCATCTTATCTTTGATGAATCTAAAATCGTTAATTAAGTTTATTCATTGACTAAGAATGCAATGAACTATGAGAAACTAGTTTATAGATTCAAGTTGGGTGCGCTTATTGTTTGTTTTTAGAAAAGATGTGGGGGAGGAGTTGTTTGGTTAAATTTCCACTATTCAGGTGTTTCCTCACCTGAAATACGAGTTGCGCAGCTGTTTGTGGCAAACCCTAACTTCTTTATGTACACCGTACCTCCTTTCTTGGAATAAATAGCTTTATTTTGCTTTTGTGGTTTTGAAATAAAAACTGCCACCGGTTTCCTTCTTTTTATATTTTTCTTTTCTATAAGCAAAAATTTCTCTTTTCTTTTATAGATTTCTTTGGTGTCCATTGCCTTAGATCCACAAGAACGCCAATTCCGACTGTGGACGTTGCACCAGTATTGTGACAAAGATTTGGTGAGTGTACTTTACAAGTCGAGTTTTATTTATTGAGTCGATGGTTTGAATGATATTAATTGCTTCATGCATAAACATTCTCTTTTCTCTGAAATGTGCGTGAACTTTTGGCCATGAGTTAGTTGTATGGGAGGAGGAGGACGACAAAGCAACTCCTTGATTTACATCAATTGCAAAATAATGCGGTGTCAATTATTGACTTAAAACTGTTTAGCTGTTTTTGTTATTCAATTTACACGATTTTTATGTCTTCAAAGAAAATAATACATGGGGACCAAAATTATATGTCACCTCATATTTAAATTAATTTTTTTCATTTAAAACAAAAACTTGGGGTGTAATGAATGAAAGAGATAAAAGGTCAGCTGGTCCCCAGGAGGCCAGCTCAGCGTGTGGCGCCGACTGACTGTGGGTTATCCAAACGATACATTTATCATGAGGCAGATTTCATTCAGGTCGTAAAATAAATTTAAGAAATTGTCGTCACAAGTTTCAAGATGTGTACCTCGATAAACATAATGAATACCGTACAGTTTTCTTTTTATACCGTATTCAGAATCAATGCAATTCGATACCCTTTATTTTTCCCCCTTTTTTTGACAGGGGTCGTAAATTACTGAGAAATAAGTTACACACAATTTGTCTTTATTTATTTTTAGTCACAACCCACACTGTACTTAACTTACACAGATGCGCTTTGTGTCTTAGTTTGGAATTGCTATTTTTCAATTTTTTTTCGGCCAAGTGTTAGTGTGTGGCTTTGACCAGACCTCTCGTCTGCGAATTGGACATTAGCTGTCACTCATCTGGACAATAAATGAATGGACTCAGCCCTATCCCTCGAAATGACCTCCAACTGCGCTTGTCTTGAACTGGGAAGAATATTGCATTTCCCCTTATAGGCCTTGGTCTAAGCAGAGAAATTTAGTATCTAGAACGCGCAATAAATCCCATGTCAGATCGTGACGACGATGAAAACAACACGAAAACAAGTGCACTAAACGCTGGAATTTATTTTGACATTATTAAAAAAAAAAAGTTGTTTTCTGGAAGATAACAGCAGGAGGTTCCCTTCGTCACTTACTTGTCAACGTGACCCGAAACATACGGTTCCCCTTTACAGAAAGTGGAAAGAATAAATTCAAAGCTTTATTTTATTATTTGCACTTTTTATCAACAAGGGCGGGAACAGTAGCGTTAACTCCCGCGCCCCCTCGAACGATAACCGGCTCCCGTTGATTGACGTGCAGACATCATTAGCGTTTGTTGCCATTGGCAATGGCAACTTATGATTATATCAGCTGTGACTACTGTATTCGTTTGCTTTCGTAAATTACCGTACTTTCTTTAAAAACAAAAAATTATAATTAAAACAAAATGATTGTCTTATTATTAAAAAAAATTATTTTTATTTTCCAGACTAAATTTTGGCAATGTTTCAACCAATCACTCAGTGGTGAGTACCGACTTTATCATATCGCATGACTAAATAATTTTTTTTAAAGAGCTGCACTTACAACATAAAAATGAAATTCACCATATGTTGCATTTTCCCATCATATAACATTAGTTTACACTATATATTTATCACTTGTTGATTATGACCACATGATAGATTAACTTAATTGCTTGTCTGCAAGAAAAATGTGTTACAATTGCTTTTTTTTTATTTAAATGTTGTTTCTTCTCTTTACATTACACTTTCTTATCACTTTCCCTAGAGGAATGTGTCTAGGAAGCCACATCTTGTTAAGAACCCTTAACAGCTGCTGTGACAACCCCAAAGAAACCTTCAACCTCCCCACTTGAAACTAGAGAAATTCTTAAAACCACTGAACGAATTTATGTTTATCACTTATCAGAAACAATAAATATTCTAAAAAAAACACTTTAGTTTATTAATTTCAAAAACATTAAGATAATGATCATTTTTCAGCTGTGAAACATGATTTTAGCTCGAGAAATATCTGTTTTTGCCCTAATGGGTCATTGAACAAGTAATTAGGATGTTTATTTTTATTTTTTTTTCTTTAGAAATTCAACAGGGTGAAGAATGGAGCGGTCGTCCATGTTGTAAATTACCTCAATCACAAGCATGTCGTTATGCTTGTTTAAAAGTACGTCTTTCGGCTGTCTTTTAAAGAATTGGAATTTTGTCATTGTACTTTTTTAGAATACATTTTTTCGTGTCCTTATATTATTATTTTAGGCTCAAGTCAAGAGTGATCTGTTTCAAGAATGCCGCCGAAGTGATGAAATTGGTTTTTTTTCATGCGTAGAGCAACTTGAAGGTATTTTGGGATCTACAGATCAAGCAAAATTCCTCGCAATCACTATAAAGAATTTTTTCCCCTTTTTCTCTCACGTTCTTTGTAGTCGGCGAAAAATGTTGCGCAAATGCTCAAACTGTCGAGTGCCATCAAGCGTGTCAACAGGTCTTTGCCTCAAAACAGACTCCAAATAGAAAAGCACGAAATGCAGTTACACAATCGTGTTCCTACCACAGTCCTAAAGTAGTTAGGTGTGTTCAAGATTACATCAGAATGACGCCATCAAACAATCCCCAACGCAGTGAGATTTTAATTAACTTATAAACATTTTATCAGGGATTTTTAATTTAAAAGCATCACTTTTTAGATCTTCACTGTTGCGATAAATCGTCCAACGAACATTGTACAAAAGCCTGTATTCATGCCTTACGAACTAAAAAGACAGATCAAGACATTGTTGATGCAATTGAGGCAGCTTGCGGACCTCCTTTACCACATGTGAGGGCTCTTCTAGGTGACAATTTGGAGCGAGTGTCAACGGCACTTCCGGTAGGGTGAGATACCCCAAATTTTCGGAGCATTTACTACAAGAGTAGTAAGTGGTGCCCAAATAATTTCCAAAGTTTAAAGCAACCGGAAGTGTATTTTTTTGCCGCTCCAAATTGATACCTTGAGCGATTGCTCGGTAACGACAGTTATGCTTTAAGTATAACGTGGAATTTTTATTACAGGATAAAATGTGGCAATGTTTTCTTCATCACGCAAATTCTCCAAGAAGTCGAAGTACAAGTGTTTCCTCCATCAACCGCATGGGAATGGACAGCGCTAAACTACAGTGCTGCAGGAAAGCCAACAGCATCCCATGTAGAAAGCTGTGTTTTAAAGTAAGTGAATGAGAAATCGCAGTGTAAATATTAATAATAAATTCTGTTTACAGACTTTTAGTAACGAATGGGCAAGCAGTTGGGATGCTTTTGACAAACAGTGTCAATCAGATAGCAGTGAACTGGAGTTGGTATCTTGTTTAGCCGAAGGTAAAATTTCAGTACCGTACCGGTATTTTAAAAGTTTTTTTGGTTGTATTCTCAATCAATTTTTTATTGTCCAGTTGACGAACCTTGTGAATTAGGTTGTGAAGGACTTACTTACTGCACGAATTTCAATGACAGACCCACGGAATTATTTCAAAGTTGCTCATCAACAGCAGATAGAGCTGCCCAGAAAGATGTCTTGTTAT
Source organism: Geophilus truncorum (assembly GCA_034695745.1). Taxonomy (NCBI): domain Eukaryota; kingdom Metazoa; phylum Arthropoda; class Chilopoda; order Geophilomorpha; family Geophilidae; genus Geophilus; species Geophilus truncorum. The sequence continues at coordinate 7,298 of JAQFZP010001491.1, forward strand.
GGAAAAGTCGATACATAACCATGCCCAATATGCAAATTCCTGTTGTTGACATTACGCAATGCGATCCTAATATGTGGAAAGCAGTGGCATGCACGTTACAATTAAAACCATGCCGCCCTTATCGGCCCACTGCTACAATTTGCAAGTAAATTTTATCAAAAAAGTAAGTGTTTAATTAATTACCGGTATCTTACAATTATTTTACAGATCGGACTGCATTAATATTTTAACCAAGTGCCTTGACTACGATCGACTACCATCAGGCATGTCGGCTGATACTTTGTGCAACGAAGTTTTGGCACCAGTATCTGACGACGATTCCTGCATATCGTTGAAACCTTATATGGGTATTGTTTTCAATACGATTTTATTTCAACTAGATGTTAATTTATTGTATTTTATTTATGCAGGTAAAAGTCCTGAAGCTGTTAATGCTCTTCAAGTTACTCATCCATGTCACCCAAATCCGTGCAATGTGAGTGAATTCTGTACAGTTACTAGATACTGTACTCCTGGACAAGTGTGTTTGCCGTACAAATGCGAGCAAGGTATGCATTGCAATACAGAAGATTATATTATATTATACCGGTATCATATTATATTTTATTTTATTTTATTCATTAGGTTGTAAGATGGGAGCGATTTCTTCACTGGTAGTGCCGAAAGGATTTCTGGTTTCGATACCGCCAACGTCCATAAATATTGGATGTCAGAAAGTATGCAAGTGTTCGGAGAATTTACAGGTTGAAGAATGCTTGAATGGTCCGTGCATCGAACAAAAACATTGTTGGAATGGGAAAAAGAGATCAGGCAAGTGAAATCATTGTAAAATAAAAATGTACTTTTAGAAAAACAAATTGTTTACGTTCATCTAACTATTTCTTTTTTCTTTGGCAGAACACGGTCAGGTTTTTGACGCTGGTTGCAACAAATGTATTTGTTTCAGTGGCGAAATCACGTGCACTAAATTTGAATGCAAAGTTGATCAACTTACATCAACTACGGGTAAGCGAAAATTTACTGGAATATAATTTGTCTGAGAAGAGATTTTCATATTAAATGTCTAAATGAAGGGCTTCCTTGTAATTGTGCTGCTCATTACGTGCCTATGTGTGGAGCCAACGGAGTGACTTACGCTAGTGCCTGTTTAGCCAAGTAAAACATACAAATCAGTATTCAATACATTTTGAAATTACAACGTGAGTTACAATTACAGATGTGCCAATCTTCAAGAAAGTCAAATGGATTTTGGTTCTTGCACTGCCCTCAATCCCTGTTCGTCTAATCCGTGTCTTCCAAATCAAAGGTCAGTTTTCTTTACCATACCTCATATCAAAAACGGTGCAGAAGATAATTTGATTTTTGTATAGATGTGTTGAGAGGAAATCAGTGTGCCTTAGTATCAACCATAAGCCATGTAAACAATACGAATGCGGTAAGTTTTCAAAGTACTAACGTTTTTCTTTGTGCATTTATTGAAAAGTCTAAATTTCTAGTCCCTATGAACAACGACTGTGCCTTGCAATCATTACGTCCAGTGTGTGATACAAATGCCAAGCAGTATCCTAACCTCTGCTTTCTTTTGAAAAATAACTCTATTCTTGCGTACCGAGGACCATGTCTCGTAAGTTTCTCTATTAAACCATTTATTCAAGATTTTCAAATTTTAACAAGAAATATTAGTTTATCAATTTATAAATTTATACAAAAACAATTTCCGTATGATTCTTGATTCATTAGTTAAAATAATTTTTCTATCATCAGTCACAGTGCAAAAGTCATGGAATCGTGTGTGGTCACAACGGTGAAACCTACAGCAGTGAATGTGCTGCACGCGCAGATCGGATTTCTGTCGATTATCACGGACCTTGCATTGCAATTGGAACTGATACCAGTAATATAATAATTATCTAACTAAAAATAAAAAATAATCTATTTTTCAATGAATGATTTTTAAGGAGATAAAACCGACGTTCGATGTGTTGGAGCTGATGCGTGTCCACCGTTAAAAGTGGTCAATTGCGTCAAAGTAATTCCTCCTGGTGCCTGTTGTCCAATTTGTGGTAATAATAATAAATTTTTTTAAAAATGCAATCCTTGCTGAGAAAATTGGTTGTTTCAGGTGGTGGTTTACGGGTTCTGTACAGTCATAAACACGCGGATTATTTACTTTCGTCTCTATTAAATCAAATCGAAGTGAGGGAAATAGGGGAGCATTTAGCTAGTTACGTGCAAAGTGCAGAATGTGATTTGTCTGCCTATTTGAGCATTTCGGGGTCGTTGATTATTCTAATATTTCCGATTACGAGTTCTCCAACTTGGTTACAAAGTCAGGTTTGTGCAACCGAAGCGGAGAAGGTGGCTTCACTTATAACACACGATAATCCTCTTCTCTTGACCGATGTCTTGTTATCTCCTCTCAAGTCAGCTCAAATTCTTCACACCCCGGGATCTCCAAGTTCCAGCAGTTATCTACAAAACAATAAATTGATTTTTTTTATCACTCCGCTCGCTTCATATTTTATTTTGGGAATAATTTTAAGATTGTCCTAAAATTTAAATCGAAATTATTTTTAAAAATGCTAGTCAGATTTCCGAGAGACGTAAAATTATATATACTGTAATATACATAAAATGTTTTTATCATTTAGATTAGTTTTTACATTTATTATTTGTTGATAATGAAATTAATATGCAGTTTACAGTTGTTCTAAACCAAAGAGATAAAGCAAGAATATCATATCATAAATGATTATTAAGAGTGAATTAAGTTGCCAAAGGATTATAAATATGTATTCTGTATATATGAACATTATGTACAGCTATAAAAAATTGTAATAATATATGTTTATTGATATTTATCACTTTTCTGAAAAAAAAATAGTTAATTAAATATAAAATGTTTTTATTTTGATATGAAAATAAACGTGTTATTGATAAAACTTGTTAATTTTTTTATTAAAGAAAAAATGATATCAACTACAGATGTTCCCTTTAAAATTATTTTAAATAAAAAAATTGTGTTTATATGTAGTAGCTGTTGTGTGGGCGGATGTTTGACACAGGTCTCATAGCAAAAAGAAAAAACACATTTAAGTTTAGATCCAGGAAACTTGACTGCTGAATTAATGAACCACCTGTGTCAGCAGAGATGCTATTATTATTGTCACCACTTGACAACTTAATAAATGATCAACTGCTTTTTATTCACACAAACTATAAAACAGAAATTACATTTAACTTGTTCTAAATTCAGTTCTCAAAATATGTCATCAACCCATGATTAATCACACTATCTTTCACTGTCCAGATAATGAACGTGTAAATATGTAAATGCAATACATTATAATAAGTTGCGAACTTTTATTTACATTACTGGCTCCCATTTTCATGGGCTATAGCATGGCAAGGAAATCCTCATGAACATCATTTCCTTCATTTTCTTCATTCATTCATTCGTTCATATCGAGTAACTTTAGTTCTTCAGACGAAAACTCTACGTGTGTCTTCGATAAGGGACTTACAACTACAAGCTGAAGTTGAGGTTCATATTTTTTCACCTTGTATTACTCGTGTTTCGACATGATAATTTATTTCATTCCACGATAAAAACGTGGAAAAGTATCAGGTCGATGAATATAAAGTTGAACTATAATACCTGCACTACATTAAGTTTAAAGCTATTGTGGAATGAAAACGACCAGCCCACCTGTGCTCAGCAGCGGCTAAATAAAGACAGCTGCCAAGTAGGTGGGAAAATTCTCTATTCGGGCACTATTGAAGCCGGCTGGAGGATGAGGTTTTTTTTTCTGTTTTATTTTTTTCTTTTTCTGATAAGCTCAGCAGTAGATAGTTTAATATCTAGTAGACTTTGTGCCATACTGATGGGCTTGCTCATGGAAAAACGTGTGGCGGATCGAGCCAAGTCTTTAAAATGAGACATGTAATTAAATTAAGGTATGTTACAATTTAAAAATTTAGTAATAATTTATATGTGTGTTTCTGTAAAAGTGAGTTTTGAGAACTATATTTAACTGGTGTGACCTAAAATATTTTTAAATTCAATGGATTTTTGAACCCTTTTTATGTTGCACTTTGGATGGGCCCCAACTCCATGGGTCAGTGATTGAATTTCCTTACTAATTTGCAAAACAAGAGAAAATTGAGCTACCGGAAAGATGAATGCGACGACATAGCACGGAAAATGTCATAATTCATCTCTCATCCGTGTCACTAGACAAGCGCGTCACGGCTCAAAATTTGCTGTCATAGGCGTTTGCTATTTCTCCATACTTCGTCCTTTGAAATACGGTATACTTTGCCACGTGGCATCTGAATCCATGAAACTGTAAATAATATAATTTTTTTTTTAACTTTATTGTTTATTTATGTACAAAATGTCTCGCGTATTTCAACACGGACACCTGTGACACGCGTTTGGATGTATTCATTTGTATTTACCTAGGGGAAAAAAAGAGTGTACGCCAACTTCCTCATCTTATAGTGTGCAGTGCGCGTGGGAGTACCAGCTAAGCATCTGGAGTTGTATGAAGATGATAACTATCAGCCAGTGCTGGTGCTCAGTGCCGTTTTGCTGTTCACTCACTTGAGCTGTGCGACCACAACTTAAACGATAAAAATGTTTTGTTCGTTCGGCTCGAGTTAATTAATAGCAATTACCCATCGATTGTAACTAAGCATGAGAAAGTCCTTCTGTGGTTTTGCAGGTAAATTTTGTCTCAAGACAATTATAATGTTAATTCTTGGGGGAAAATGGTGAACGGTTAAGATTTCATTTATTTTTTCCTGACGTAATAATACTCAAAGATAATTTATGAGATACAGTTGGTAAGGGCAATATTGTTCACATCAGTTTGTTGCCATATGCAGTATCTGCACTTGAATAAACTTAAAGAACTTATCCACAGATGGTGTTCTAAACTAAAACTGTCTTTTGTTAATCATTTGATGTAATGCAGTATTTTAGGCAATTGTATTCTGTGATTTATCTGCGATTATCCATTTAGAATACAAAAATGGCTGACGAGAAAAATCCTGCTCCTTTGCCATGTCCGAAAAAATCCCAGTGTGAGTTAGAATCAGACGTTGAGATTTTCCCACCAGATCACCAATTTCATTTAGGAGAATGGCGTTTGATTGATAAATTATTTTATGTTATGTCAGAATCTTTTTCCGTAAGATGAAGTATTTTCGTGAGTGTTCTGTTTCTAATTATAAAAATAATTCTTTGGTGCCGTAGAGAAATTATTTTCAAAGACATGATCACACGATGGTTGAAGTTTTAGAGTATTTTCACGAAGGATTTGTACGAACACGAAATAATATTTGTATTGAAACATTATTTTTTTTTTCAATTTTTAGTTTCTTCGTGACATGCGCTCACTCAGCAACATCCTAGCCACGTTGTTTGAAAGATACAACGAGCACACTCCTTATTTAGATCACATAACTGGAATATTGCATTTATTTGCAGACACAATACCAAGATGTGAAACTATAAGTGACGAAATTGAATGCCTTTTCGACACAGCAGATTTTGTGTCACTCCTTGGTAAATTCAACCATAATTTCAGTAATTTGTGAATAAACACAAATTCAACATTTATTCAGGTTTCTACTTAATGTCAGAACCCAAGTTTAAAACTCTTCTTATCGTAACTCTCTTATCGTTCACATCTCAGATGAAAAAGAACAGAAGTAAGAACTTGTAAAATTTGTAACTTTTACTAAGTAATTTAATACTCTAGTTCAAATCTACACGACTTTTCCTGATGGGAAAAATCCATCATTGACAAAACCGATTACAGATGCTTTTCTTTTAAATGTGCTTGAAGACTGCTCTCTATGCGAATCTCTCATCCAAGTTTGTGTAAAGTTTAAGTTATACTTGGAACATTTTAATAAAGTATTTTAAACTGAACAGGTATTGATAGAAGATAAAGAGGCTTGCGAGTTTGCTTTTGTTGTCGACGTGATAAACATTTTGAATAACCTAGCTGAAAAATCCGCTCTAAATTGTAAAAACATTCTTTGCTTCGATGGTCCTCAAGTGATATGCGAGCTAATGAATTCAGTGCCAGATGCTAATTTGTATCGCTTATCTTTTACATTGTATGCTAAAAGATTTATTCTATTGTGTGCATTTGCTACAGATGTACTCGAGTGAGGTTTTGGGGACTGGAGTTACTGTGGAATTTAATCCAGAGAATGCCGCAGGAAACAGCTTTAGTTTTAACGTCTTTAGAATGCGTTGTGTAAGTGACTGAAAGAAAGCCGCCCCTGAACTTTCCTGCAATGTTTACTAAACAAATTTGAGGAACTGTAAACAGCAATAAATTTTTTTAACGATTTTTTTTTATGAAATTAAGGTCAATCCGGGATGCATTTTTTAGCACATTGATAGAAAATAGTGGATCGAGAATTAAGGAACTGCGGTATAAATATTTTCAGTGAATATTTAATACCTCGAAGTAATTTTATACTTATTTAAATATTTAGAAATGATTTCTTACATTTGATTTTATTAATTCTGCAAATAAGCCCCGAGAAGGATATTTTGGTAAACAGATAAATGTAAATCTGTACAGTGTAAATACATTAAATGTTTTTTTTTTCAGCCTCCACTCTTTGTAAGAGAATTAGCAGCTTTGGCAACTATGCCAGAAGGTTATTATTTCGAATGTGTCTTAACATTCTAATTACTCTAAACTTATTATAGTGAAACATTGTGCAGCTGGTAAAGCACCGTTTAAATTTGAGGAGACATGGGAAGATTATGAAATGAAAGAGTTTTTATTAACTATCTTGACACTTATATGTGGCATAGATGATTACGCTGCTGTAAGTAAAGATTAAAATTAAATATGGCAAAATGTTGTTTTTTAACATACAGGTAAAATAATTTTACGATATCTAGTTTCTAAACCCTACAAAATTAATCACATCTTTACTCGTGTATTTGCATCCATTACCTTTGAGCGACACAGAGAAAGAAAAAACGAAATTCATACCGCTAAAAAAAACACTACAAATGCTGTCATTGCAAATTTTGAGTCACTACGCAACAGACTTCTTAAAATTTTTTTTAGAGTGTGGCGCTGAATCATTAATAATCGAAAAAATCAGATGGTGCTTGACTCAAGGTACAATCTTATTTTTTTATGTTATTTTTTTTAAATAAAATTTAATTTAACAGATATATTATTAATTCGACGATTCATCTACGAAAGAGATGTGTATATGCGGTTTTGTTTACATATATTAGTAAAAATTGCAGGATTGCGGAATCGAGAAGTCAGAAAATCCCTTATCGAGTTAAACGTGGTTGAATACATGCTAAGTAATTCTACATTGCACACTTGAACCTTAATCTTCTAAATCTTGACTTAAATTACAATAACCTCTAGAAATTTTAAGTGACACTTTTAACATGCCATACGAAGCGCCCTTTATTGATTATGTAGTAAACGTGCAAAGTTTGTGTTTTCTAATACTGGCTTCGGTGTGTGATCCTGCAGGTGCAGCACCAATAGTAAGATACCGTACAATCTACAAAATTTTCTTTTTTCTAGTAATTATAATAAAAATGTCTAGGTAACTCTTGAGGATGAAGGCGAAAAAATTATAATTAGATACCTCAAGAGATTAAACACGAAGGAAAATTGTGCTTTGCCAGGACACAACATGTTGCTAACTGCCACTTTAAACTGCATCAGGTGATTTAAATAAAAACATTATCGTGATGTTATTTTATTTATACAGTAATTCTTATCAAAGATGTGCCGTGATTGACATACCAGTGGTTGAAAATTCATTCAAACGCAACTATGGTATTTTCTATCTTTTAGATCTTCTATTGGTAAGAATAAAAATTTGTGGTACCGTACGGTAACATTATTATTCATAAAGGGTTTTCAACAGATTTCCCACTATTCCATTCAAGACTCAATTTTAAGTTGTTTATCAGATTTGTGTTCAAATTCAGAACAATGTGCTCTGAGCATTTTAAAGTGGCGAGGACCTGATAATCTGACAGTACCTATGCTCCTCTGTCGTCTTTGGCGACAAGAAGAAGAGCGAATGGGAATAAGAAGAGATGATTATGAAACTTCCCGGAGTAGCGGTTTTACTGTCAAACAACTTCAAAGTGGGTTTTCAGTAAATCACAAGTAAACATTTGTAATTTGGTTATTATGAAATTGAAATTAGATTCAGGGAAGGTGCTGATTGGTAAACATCAAGCAGAAATTGTAGTAGAACCAATGCCATCCTACAGATATAGTGCTTCAGTTCTTGATGCGAGTGAAAATTTCAGAGCCAATATATTTGGGTTAATGGAGTACTTGAAAGAACAAGGAACTGTAAATGAGCCTCCACAAGAGCTAGCAAAGTTTCCTCTGGAGGAAATGTCAACTTTGGCTGCAATTGAAGGATATCTTGATTTAAAAGTGACTTATTTTAAAATGAAATCAAAAGTCTGTTATTTACTTGTGATGAATTCAAGGGTGGAGAAGTTTGGTCTGAACTTTTAGATGAATTGGGAAAAGAACAACTACTCCCTCTTCCACTGGAGCAGGAATACATTTATTCAGTGTCAAGAATAATTACAAATAGAGTTGCAGCAATTACTGGATTTCAAAGACAATGCAAAAATTTACTTAAAGATAAAGATAGAAGTGATTCAGCTAAGTATTATCAACAGGTAAAATATCCGATTATTATGGTACTATTATTTTTTTAAATTACAGTAGTAAAATTTATTGTATTTATTATTCTCATCTGAACCAGTTTTACGAGTGGAAAAGCCAAGAAAAAATGCTTGTTGCTAAAACCCACAAATATTTGGCTAAAGTTTCGAATGCTCAAACATTGATGCTGATGAGAGAAAAAGACGCTTTGGAATTGGAATTGGAGCAGCATAAAACACTGATTAAGTAACAAAATTTAATTACCCATTGATTTGAGTTATATAGATCTTAAAATGTTTGTTTTTCTAAAGGAAATTGGAGTCTCTGAAACCAGAGAGAGATGTAAAACCCTATCATCCAAGATATTAAATGCAGAAATAAAATTTGCTTTGTAATTACAGGATTTAAATAAATAATAAATAAAAAAATAAAGCAGTAATTAATTTCTTCATTTAATTTTGTTGTTGTTATTGTTTGATAAATGGAATTTCAGCCACCTGGTGGATAAAAATAATAATAGTGGATTCCATCATTATTATTTTCATACAACGCCATCGTGCGGCAGTTCCAGTTTACAATGATATGACGCAGTACGGTTGCGGTGTACATTTAGTAATTTGAGAATTTCTGACGTCATAACTTTGACTCGCTGCACGATCAATTTTTTGTTATGTCTGCCATTGTTAGTCGTAAAGACGTTCCATTCATATAAATGAGTTGAAATAACTATTAATTTGTACATTAGCACCAACACGGATGCCTTCGTTTCGATCTTTGATCGCTTCAGCCCTTAACACAGTCAGAACATTTTTAGGCTTCAAACCCAATAGAAAAAGAACCCACGAAGAGGATACTAAGTAATTCCCCGCACAAAAATTTGAATTTCCCGACTCAAACAAACCCTTTAATTTATTTGCAGCCCTACTTTCGCTGAAGATATTTCAAGCGATGAAGATACTGATTTTGCACATATACAAGCCAAAAGGCAAAAACTAGGCGACGATCGTAACTGCGAAGGGAGTAAGTGTTAATTTCAACTAAACCATAAAGCTTTATCCATTCTTGTTTTTACTATTTCAGAATTCCAAGGCATGGCTACTTGGATTAAACCTGTCGATGGATTTGCTAAGAATTTTCAATTAGATAAGAAAGAGAAATCGGGAGACGTGTTGAACCGAGAATTACAACCAACAGTTAATGTATAATATTTATTATCGTCTCGTTACGGTGGATAAACATTAAAAATTGTAATTGCCAGAAGCTCGAGTTACAGCCCAAGCTTAAAACGAAGGCGAAAAATCCTGTAAACAACAGATCCGACTTGGGATTGAGTCTTCGCTCAGAGGCTTTACGTCCTAATGATGAGAACGATGAAAATAAATATTCGTTCTTTGATGCTCAACCAAAAGAGTTGGAAAGACGTTCTTCTCGACGTTTGAAACCGATGACTCGATTTTCGTAAGAGTTTTATAATTTTTTTTAAATTTTTTTTGCAATTGAATTTAAAATATTGATATTTTAAATTTACTTTTAATGTAGGCATACTGGTCGAACCGTAAATCCTTTACATCAAAATGACAGTTACGAATTTCAGTCTGCGACGCCGGCAAATAACAGTTCCATCAAGAGATTAACAGTGTCAAGAGTAAGATTTGTTTTTTGTTACGGTATTGTTTTTTTAATTAATTGTTGTTAAATCGAATTTTAGTGTACACAAATAGAAGAAAAGGAAAAGTATAAGCAGTTACTAAATATATATCCACAACCGTTTACTCCCATCTGTGCGAATGATTCGTTGGCATTACGTCACAATGTTAATACAAGGTATTTCTCGGATAAGAATAATTTCAATGATGGTAATTGAATTTCTAATAATAAAAGTGATTATTTTCTTAGTAGGTCCGGTTTAGGTGTATCGTATTATAAAACTCCCGTCACCAAAGAAAAATTAAATAAAATCGATAAAGAACAACAGATGCAACAGCTTCAATTTGGTTCAAAATTTGCCTTAAAACGGAATTACGCGAACAAGACACTAACAAACAACGAACCATCATTATTATCAGTTAAAGTGGATAAAAGTCCACTTGCTTTACACAAATCAAGTGAATGTATGCAATTTTATATACTAAAGTGAAAATTAATTTATCGTAATTTTTATTTTAGCCGCTAAAAATCCACCCAAAAATTCCACAAGTGACAGCACAAAGCGATGGAGGTATGCATTTTAAGCGTTTAAATTGAATTTTAATTTGCTTTATAGGTTTCCCTAGAGTAAAAATAGCTGTAAAAGTTATTGGTTAACGCCATTGTAGTCATTCTATTTACGGTTTTAAATTATATGGATTATCGTAAAATGTTACAGATTGAAAAATACTGATGGGAAGTGCCCCTATACTGATAAATTGTGGCTGGAGACATGGTAAATGGAAAAGAAAATTGTATTTTCTGTTAATCTTGCAGTGTATTTGCAACATTGCTCTCTTACTTACCGTCCATTGATTGGTACAGGAAAAATGATCGTAAGAAACACGATACTGAACATCAACGAAAAATTGCTGAAGCGAGAAAAAAAGTCGATGCTCTCACGCCGGATTGGGAGAAGGAATTTAAGGAATTGGCGAAAAATATCGACGATCAGATTTCAATTGCAGAGAAACACTCAGAAGTTTTAGAGGAAATTTATATCTATAAAGAAGATGACAAAGATTTGGTAGAAGATGACCACAAGAAACCAATGCCAAGTATTGAATCACTATTTTTTTATTTATTTAGATTATTATAGATTTTTCCTTTAAATTGCAGTACTTACACCCGAAATGGAAAGAAAAATCGACGATGCTTTGCGACCCAAACCACCGAATGAAGTACTTGTTGATAAATTTCAAATTCCTATTCACAGGCGCGATATGGAGACCCTTCAAGACCTCAATTGGCTAAATGATGCAGTAATTTTGTTTGAGGTGCAAAAATGTGACGAAGAAATGTCTAATTTGGTGATTTTTTTCTTTAGATTATCAATTTTTACATGAATTTATTAATGGAAAGAGGAAAATTGGACAACATGCTATCTGTATATTC
>JAQFZP010001492.1:0-19079 GCA_034695745.1 Geophilus truncorum
AAATAAGTCGATTGGATTTTTTTTTGCACTTCTGTAATCTAATTTCGATCTCGGCTTTATCTCTAATTACTATACATCTATTCGTCTGTGTATCTCTATAGGTCCGGCTTTGAGAACTGTTTTCATCAGTGCGAAATCAAAACACATCACATGGACTAGACTAGTCATAGTCATGTGATTTCGGCATCTCGCTTCGCTTCATCCAAAGCTTGTGACCGCACGTGATTTACCATGATGGAGGACGAAACTTCAGCACTGCTTCCCGAGCGGAAAAATATTCGCCCAATCAATGAAAGTAACAACGTAACAGAAGAAGAATTAAGAGGTTGTGGCGCGACAATATGCTGCAATCCTTACCGCCCATTCCATCGATTCGTATCCGTAGTATTTATGTGTTTTTTGAGTTTCGGTAAGTCAACACTTTCACTAATACTGTAAGTAATAACCTAATAACTAATTCATTCAATGTCTTTTCTAGGAAGTTATTTTTGTTATGACAATCCCGGTGCGTTACAAGCGAGTATTAAAGATGTAATGGGTATCTCAACGGGAGATTTTATGCAATTCTATTCGTGGTATTCGTGGCCAAACGTAGTTCTTTCGATGTTTGGAGGATTTCTTATAGATAGGTTATTTGGTATACGACTAGGTGGTATTATTTTTGCGTCTTTTGTGATGGCCGGGCAGGTAAACATAAAATGGAAATTATGTGAATTATGTGAATCTTCATTAATTTGAATCTTGTTTTGTGCATCACAGTTGGTTTTTGCTTCCGGTGCTTACGCCAAGAGTTTTTATTTAATGATTGCAGGACGATTTATTTTTGGGTAAGAAAAAATTGTTAACAATAATATAATTAAACCGAATTATAGCATATAATTTTCTTGTTATGATGTTAGAATTGGAGGTGAATCGTTGGCCGTTGTACAAAATACTTACGCTGTTGGCTGGTTTTTTGGCAAAGAGTTAAATCTAGTTTTTGGTCTTCAGTTAAGTTTTGCAAGAATTGTAAGTACTTAGTTCAGTTTTTATTGCAATCAGTACATATTAAATTTAAAAAATGTTTTAGGGAAGCACGGTAAATTTCCTGGTTATGCAACCAATTTACGATTTGATTGCGAAGAATGAAAAGGGTTATACTTTATTGGGCACTGCTCTGATGATAGGTAAAAACTCGGAATAAATATTCCTATTGTTTGCTTCATAAATTAAGTGTGTGTTTTAATGCTATTTTAGCGGCGTTGACTACGATTATATCGTTAGGCTGTGCTCTTATTCTTGCTTACCTTGACAAGAGAGTTGAAAGAATTTTAAATAAACAAAAAACAAACACTGGAGAAGTAATACGATTTAAGGATATTTTGTATTTTCCATTACCGTTTTGGTTAATATCGATAATTTGTGTAGCGTATTACATTACGATTTTCCCTTTCATCGGACTTGGAAAGTGAGTTTCCGTTGATTTAAGTGTCGAGTAACTATATTACATTTTTCTTTTTCTTTTTCTAGTGAATTTTTAACCCATAAATTTGGGTTAAGTATTCCAACAGCAAATGTTGTAACGAGTTTAGTATATGGATTGTCAGCAATTGCTTCTCCAGCTCTCGGTTATTCGATTGATAGAATAGGTCGCAACATTATGTGGGTCTTCGCGGCCGTTTTGTTAACAATGCTGTGTCACGGGATTTTAGCGTTTACCTTTATTAATCCATTTGTTGCGATGGTGAGTTGCACTTTTTCTTTATCTCGATTTATTTTCGCCTCCGGCAGAAATCGACTTTGAACTTGATAGATTACAATTTTTTTTTTTTTTTTTTTTTTAATTTTTTTTCTTAAATGTTTGTATTTTTATTTTGTTACTTTAGATATTTCTTGGAATAGCATATTCAATGCTAGCTAGTGCGCTTTGGCCAATGGTTGCTTTCATCATTCCGACACATCAATTAGCAACAGCGTATGGAATGTACGTTACTTTAATTGAAAATATATACCGGCATTGCAAATAATTTTTTTTTTTTTTTTTTTTTCCTTTTCTTGCAGCATGCAATCTGTACAAAATTTAGGACTCGCAATTTTTGCTATAGTTTCGGGCAACCTTGTCGACGGTTCAGGATATTTAGTCTATGAAGTGCTAAATGTGGCCTGTCTATGTGGTACGTTTTGATTTGATTAATTTTTTTCTTCATATTTCCTAATTTATAATTGAAATTTTGTATAGTTGCCCTGTTATGTGTTGTCATGTTATGGATCGTCGACATGGAACGCGGTTGGAAACTTAATTTGTCAACAGTTCAGAGGAAATTAATAGCAAAAGAACTCGAGTAAGGGAGTCAAAAGGAAAGGTGAGCTTTATTTTGCTGTAAAACATCGGCTAATGAATTATTTGCTTTTATGAAACTTTAGAACCACTGAAAGACTCGAACAAGATAGATTGTTTGCGTCGGGCTCTATGGCCGACGTTACTCCTCAAGATTTACTGCATTCGAGAACTGATTTTTCAATACGGAACCGGTACCTTTCTCGATTAGGTGCTACGGTACGTTCGTTTAGGCTTTCGTGCAGCAATAACGTCACCCGCACTTCGGCATTTGATCTAATTTTTTTTATTTTGCAGCAAATTGAAATAATTTTCTTTTCCTTTTAGTGTTTAAAATTGACTAATCGACTTTTCTTTTTTTTTGATTTTCAGCTGCCATCCCATTATGATAGCTCAGTATGTGCATTAAGCCACAGAGCGGGATTGAAATAACTGTCTCAAAGCTTACTCAATTTACATACTTTATTTTTAATGTCTTTTCAAATGAAATCTCTCATTTCTGTTCATCTTCATTATTTGTGCGTCATTTTTCGTGTATATACAATTTTATTCTGTTTCTCCCGTCTTTTTTAAATTTAAATGCTTGTATAGTTTGTCTACGGTGAATTTGCTGTGAGTTTGTCATTTAAAGTGCTGTAAACAAGAGTTATATTTTATATAACATTTTTCACATAAATTCGGATGTATTTTTAAGAGCATGATTAGTTGACAAACAAATACATATCAGGGTGCAAATTTATTGCCCGGTCACTACGATGTAATTAAGGATAAAGTGATTGTAAATGTTATTTTATTCTTTATTATTATTATATTATTATTATTTTTTTCTTTTCTTTTCTTTTTTTTTTTAGGTTTTCGTTGACATATTAGTGAGGCTTGATTATTTTTATTTGTTAATTATCCTTATAATGACTTTATTAGATTTGTGTAAATTATAGAAAAGAATTATAAATTCAGATTGCTATATTTTTGTAGAAATAAGTAAATAAGCAATCCTATTATATATTTCATTATAGGATAACTGGCAGAAGAAAGAATATTTTTGTGACTGGTGATGTGGCTATTTAAATGACTAATGAGACAATAATTCTGTGATTATTCTTCTGGAATGTATAAATGTACTGATTTTCTATTTGTAATAATTGGTAACCCAAAATTAATAAATTGTTTACATAAATATTTCTACGCAGACTTTACGTTGTTTTATTAAAGATAAATTTTAAAGCTTCGTGTAGTTAACGACAGAGGGCAGTCTTGTTTTAAAAACGCGATGGCTGGGCACAATGTGAAAAACAGACAGAATCAAACAAATGTTAAATCCAAGAAATCAAATGGCAAAAAGAATGCAACAAATCAACCGACGTGAGTCAAGTAACTGCAATTTGATATAATTGTGATCTAAAATGCACGTTACATTTCTTAGGTCTGGTGAGAAACATCATCGCACGACAACTTCCTATATTGATCCATGGGCACCATCGGCGCACAGTGCATTGAAAGCTCTTCTGTCAGCCAGATTATGTGCTGCAGTGTGGAATAATATATCTGATTGTGATGAAGCCTACAATTATTGGGAACCTGTATGTTTTAAACTGTCGATTTTTCTACATAATAATTACTTTTTACTTTCTTACATTGCAGACACATTTCCTTCTTTATGGCAGCGGATTTCAAACCTGGGAATATTCACCACTATATGCAATTCGTTCATACACTTACATCCTGTTACATGTTTTCCCAGGATGGTTATACAGTAATTTATTGCAAGCAAATAAAGTATAAAACACATCTTGTTTGCTAAAATTGAAAACTAATGTACCTTAATTTATGTTGCCACAATTAGGTTCTAGTCTTTTATTTTATCAGATGCCTTTTGGGATTTATTTGTGCGGTGTGTGAGGTTTATTTCTACAAGTATGTAGGATAAAGTTAAGTTTTGCAACAACGTTATTTAATTTTTAGTTTACTTTACTTTACTTACAGAGCAGTATGTCACAAATTTGGCTCTCATGTGGGTAGATTGACTTTAATATTCCTTTTATTCAGTGCAGGAATGTTCATTTCAAGCACTGCCTTTCTACCTAGTAGTTTTACAATGTATTGTACATTGTTGACCATAGGTACTTGGTGTTACCAAAAATACCCGGTAAATTTTATTTTAAAATTTATTGATAATTGATAATTTAATTATTTAAAAGTACTGTATCAGTACTGTATGTAATTGACTACAAACATACATCACTAATTTGTTTTTTTCAATTTAGCTTGCAATAATCTCTGTTGCCACAAGCACATTCATTGGATGGCCATTTACAGCAGTTTTAGGGTGAGAAAAGTAATTAATGGTTTTCAATATAAACTATATAAAAATTAAAATGTATCTAATAATCTAATTATTTATTTTTTAAGTGTGCCACTTGCTGTTGATATATTATTTATTCAAAAGAAAATCGGTTTGTTCTTAAAATGGAGTTTACTGGCTGTTCTGTTTATATTGGTAAGCGAAATCCTTTTTGTAAATTAATAGTTTGGTTCAATTTAATGCCGAAATAGGTTCCTTCGATTCAACTTGACACATTCTTTTATGGAAAATTTGTCTGCGCACCATTGAATATCATTTTCTATAACGTTTTCAGTTCGCAAGGTCCAAACATTTATGGTATGGTATTTTGAAATATTTAGGTGTTAAAATTACATCTGTTTTCTTGTTTAAGGAGTTGAACCGTGGAGCTTTTATTTCGTTAATGGGTTTTTGAATTTTAATTTCATATTTGTGGCCTCTCTTTTGGTTCTACCTGTCGTGGTAAATTTTATTACTTAATTTTTTTAAATAATTTATACGATGTAATATAATTTTTCAAAATTTTAATAGATACTGGAGCAGTGCGTGACAAAAGTGCCAAATCAAAGTATGTTATAAATGTACTATACTTGATTTATATACTTAAATTTTTTTTAATGTTTGCAGCTAGTACCAAGTACCTAATTTTGTTTACGATGTATATATGGATTGCAATAATTTTTCCAATGCCACACAAGGAAGAACGTTTTCTCTTTCCGATTTATCCATTATTTTGTTTAAGTGCTGCTTTAGCACTGAATTCAGCACAGGTTGTTCATTATATGCCATTTTGTTTGGCATTTACTAACTTATTTTAATATTTATTACGTTAGAAATTATTGCATCAAATCGTGAAACCAAATAAAAAAAATTACTTGGATTCAACCGCGTTTCTCGCCATCTTATTTGGAGTGGCAACGTCGCTCATATCAATCTTGCGAATTATAAACTTATACCGAGGTAGAATTTTTTAAATATAGTACCGGTATTTAATTTTTGTTTATTTAACAAATTGTTCTTTGTAGGCTATCATGCATCACTCGAAACGTATCTGACTTTAGGTCAAATAGCTTCTGAAGAAACTAATCCTTATGACACAAATATTTGCGTTGGAAAAGAGTGGTATCGTTTTCCCAGCAGTTTTTTCCTTCCAGACGGGTAAATTTATTGATAAATATTGCTTTGTGAACTGTATGAATTAAAAATTTATTTTCGTTAGTTGGAATTTGCAATTTATTCAATCGGAATTTCGAGGTCAGCTTCCTCAGCAATACAGTAAGCAGAAAAATGCTACTTCAATTATTCCAAATTACATGAACGATCAGAATACCGAAGAAGTGTCACGTTATGTAAGTTATTTGGCTACAATGATGCACTGTGTGGAATTGATTAACCCGTTTTATCTATAGATCGACATAAAATCTTGCCATTATTTGGTTGATCTTGATTTGTCGAAAACAACTGAAAGAGAACCAAGATATTCTAATGTGGAAAGTGATTGGATAACAATTTCAAAAACACCATTTCTCGACTCTGAAAGGTACCTCAATATGTAATTTGCCTTAATGCAGCGTGTGACTTTAATTGATTTTATAAATTGCAGATCTCATCGTTTCTTCCGTGCTTTTTACATTCCTTTTCTAAGCGATTACTATTGCCATTATGCAAACTATAATTTACTAAAATCTCGGCATCGACGAAGTGAGGATCATGTTCACAAAAAAAGAAATTTGTAATAACAATAATGGCATTCAATATATGTTTTTGACGTTTTTTGGAGTGTTTGGAAAGTTGTTTTTCTTTACATTTGTTTATTAAAAGCGATTTTTAAAAACAACAAAAACGACAAAAACCAAGATATTACACGCGCCTATTGTAATTTTTGATAAGAATAAAACTTTGATTTAAACAAGTTTTAAGAGATTAATATTTAAAATGCTATGTATTTTTAGCTGATTGGTTAAGAATTTTGAATGGTCTAACAAATAATCTTAAGATATCGGTTCTGGATAAAAGACAGCTGGCAGAAAGTTGATTGCAATTTAAGAAAAAAAAAATTTCTTCAATGTTGAATGGAGTCAATGACCGAAAAACTAGGAAATGAAAATTGCGATTGGATTTGGTGGATCGCCAGACAGCAGGTCAAAATTTAAAGTAACAATGGCAGAAGGGTTTATTTCGAGGTTTATTTACTTCTGATATCGTTCTTGCTTTTCTTATTCGAGCGATTAACTTCAGAAAATATGTTACGTATATTGACATAAAATCACTAAAAATGATGCTATGAAAATATTAGTTAATAAACTTTAAGTTTATTCAAATTCACAAATACTGAAATATGTTACATCAAAATTTATTTTTGTGAGGGATGTGTGAGGGGAGATTTTCAAGCGAAAAATACAATTCGCAAGCTACCGTACCCAACTGCTCTGCTTTGTTTATTTACAGGAATAATCAAGAACAAGAATTTGATAACTGGGTCGTTTAAGTTAGCTTGCTAAATTATCATGTCAATTACGTAAACTCGACTGCTGCACAGAGAACACACAGTCAGGATGAAATTCTTTAATGATTTCTTGTACAAGTTGACATTTGGACAAGAGACAAACTTAGAAATGGGTCACTATGTTGGAACGTGCAGAAGGTGGTGGCGCTGGCGTTTAAATTTCACCTCTTTCTTCAATCGAGAAAGTAAGAAGTATTGTATTTATTTCGTGGACAGTAGGTTATTTGTTTTATCATATTGTTTAATTTGTTTCTGGTTTTATCTTTTTATTTTCTCATTTAAAACCTTTCTAAAGAAATGGTTAAAATTAATTTATTGCTCGTTTCTATTACATAATTCGCTGAACCTTTAATGTAATGTCACAAAGGTTCACTTTTTAGTTTATACGTAAAAGCAGATGCTTTTATGATGATCTATCAATCGATTAATAACAATTAATTATAAATATCTTATCGAGTTATTATAATTTTACATTTGGCATATGGAAAATTAAAAAGTGATACATTTCCAGTTGCTGGCTTTTAATCCAAGATTTTTGCAAGAAAAATAACAAAAATAGCTTGCTGCACAATAAAGCCATAAATACGTTTTAAAACATATTTCTTTTATTGTCTATTGTTTTTTACATTTAATTTTTTTTTAGGCTGCCACAGAATTGGAAAATATATTGTGTACATTGTATTTTAATGACGTCTTGTAATTTGTTTGTTTCTTTATTTGTTTGTTTCTTTGTTTGTTTCTTTCTTTCTTTCTTTCTTTCTTTTTTTTTTTTTTTTTTTTTGATGGGGGAGATATTTGATAAATTTTTGTTACTTTTATATCAGTAGAATAAGATCAATACAGTACAAGAAAATAAAAATTACTTTACGACGATATTAACTAAGTTTTGAATTTTTTATTACAAGTAATTGTAATTTGTAATCACGTAAGGAAAACAACAATAATAAACCTGCTCGCGAACGGCGCCGATCGCCTGCAAAGCGTGACGCCTAAAAAAACAGTGGTGTGTCGGCGGTGCGCTGCTGCTAAACCTGAGCTAAGCAGTGGTTGTCCGTGGTTGCCGGTCGCCGGTCGCCGCCTCGCCGGTCGCCGGTAGTGGTTTTGCGCGATGATCTCATATTTGAGCTTCTCTCGCTGGCTTGTAGAGGTCAGCACAAACCAATCGTGCCATCTCGCGACTAGAATGTTCTTGAATAATTGTGCATGAGTCTCTGAGAATATAAACAATCCTCTTCTAATGCCGAGTTTTATTTTTTCGTCCAGATTGCAGAATAATTTATTATTTGTAGCTGTTGTGCGTATACGAGTGGATCATAAAGCGTAATGCAGTCGAATAAAACTCGAGTAAGACATTCTATTCCATACTCGAGTAAAATTTTCTATTTGCTTGCGTCACGAAAAAATATTTTTTCGTTCTTAATCTTAACCTTGTTTTCATAATATATTCTAAATACGAAATTCGAACAAGTTTTGAAATATTTTAAACAGTAATGGAAAGAAAATGTTGTGTACCACTTCAATTAAAACGCGAAATTGGATTATTTGTCCATTCTGCATCTTCAAGCAACGAATTCGCCAGAATAGCCGAGGACAAAGCAGCTGTAAGAGAATCTCAGGAAATTGTAAGCTAATTAAAATGCAATTTAAAATGTGTTTTTAAAAATACTATCTCTCTCATAAAACTAGAGTTGTTCCTTACCCGGTAACCCTCGTTCCACGTTCCTTATGGTTTTCAGTCCCGATGGGTAAGAATTTCACACAATAATTCATCCATTTAATGTTATAATTATCGAACAGAACTAAATGTAATATTATATATTTATTCCAATTAGAACAAAAGTGGCATCAACACACGGCGATCACCACATTTATGTGAGTGATTTGAAAACAGGAAAATGCCTTCACACGCTCGAAGGGCATCCACGTACTCCTTGGTGCGTTGCCTTTCATCCTTCTTCCAATGAAATTTTAGCATCCGGATGCTTAGGTGGTGAAGTTCGTGTTTGGGATTTACATGTAATGTTGTTAAATGCATTTTAAAGCAAACAAATATAATAAATAATCTGTACATTTTGTAGGGTGGCAGTGAAGTATGGAAAACTCAGCAAAATTCTGTCATAGCTTCGTTAGCATTTCACCCATTCGACCAAGTTTTAGTGATAGCAACGGTAAACGAATTGCATTTTTGGGACTGGAATAAACCAAAGCCGTTCGCTTGCTGCAGAACATCGACTGAGCGAGAGAAAGTCAGGTAAAGGGAGTTTAAACTGATAATTTAAATAAAAATTATCATTATTTATCTCTTTTCTTTTACTAGATATGTTAAATTTGATCTCCTGGGACACAAACTTATTACCGGTATTGCCAATTTGCCAGTGGTTCAGTCTGTGAGATCTGATTCTTCTCGCTCTCGATACACATCACTAATGGAACATTATCATCGACTTCTCGACGTCAGACGAGGACAACAACAACAGCAAACGCCAGCAACAGTACAAAAATACTGCATAGTTTAAACTTAACGTTTTGACAATATTTTATTTCATTAAAGCAAACTACGGGTACCGATCCTATTGCCACCAACGAAAGGCCGACGTCTCCTACTCAGGCTCAGGCGTTACAGTCAGCAAGAGAATATGCTCAAGATGTGACATCAGACAATCTGCAATACACTCGTCTTTCAGATGTAAAAATTTGAAAGTCATCTAACGTGTACATGTGACTTAATTTATTTAATTTAATTTTTGCAGGAATCTAGTAGCCATTCAACAGAAGAATTTGATAGAAACTCTTGGCGTTTTAGAGATCCTTTACGATTGAGAGGAAGTACGACCGCTGTCAACTTATCAACTAACTCAGTTACACCGCAACTGGAATCTCGACCTCGGTTCAACATTTTTATTTTGATCGATTTTATCAGTTTTTATTAATCTTTTTCGTTCGTTTTTCAAACAAGTGACTCAAGTGCTTCTAGTACTCTCGATGCCTCGATGACAGAAACTACTTTACCGTCATCTCTGATTCAGGCTTTAATCCGTCTTCAGCGCTCTTTAGATGTATTAACGCAAACCAGAATTAACACTACCTCAGAAAGAAACAGCTCAGAACAGGCACATTTAAGGCAAAGAATTGAAGAAATTCTTAATAGGTTGTTTAATTTATACGCAAGCATCACACCACTGCGCATTCTTATGGACGAAGTCTTCCAAGGTATAATAAATACGAAAAATTGAATTAAACGAAATTATCATACTTACTTATAGATGTAGATCGAGATTCGCTTTTAGCTGAGGTGAATCGCGAAGCTGCAGGACCGTTAGCAGGTCAATCGGGTTTAGATACGCAATTGCAAGGTTAATAAATAGTTGTTACAGGCTTAAATTTACAGCTGTAAAAACTGGCTTCTTTTTATTTAGAATTACGACAACAGTTGGCGAGATTATTGGATCGCATTTTACGACCTGAAGTTGAAAGGAATTCATCAAGGTGCAAAATTTATTTTTTTCAAGTACTTCATTTTTTAATTATTTTTTTATTTTATTTTATTTTATTTTATTTTAAGCGATATGAATCTTTCATTGCCTTCGACTAGCACATCATCATTAGACAACCAATCACCGTTACCATCGTACACGGCCAGGTACACTGTCACACCGCGATTTGCTCAGCCGATTGTGTGGGAACAGCCATTGCTCGTCAACTTTCCTCGCAGTGCGCAATCGTCTCGGCACAACTCCAACAACGACTTGGGCAACAGTGGGTCGTCGGAGACTGTCACGTCTCCCGACAACGCACCATCTGGAAATCTGCAGGTGCGCAGATTAACCACTCGTACCTCCCTGCATCTTCGATATTATGTAATACCAAATTTAAGACGTGACCGCAATTCGCAGCCAACATCACTCGACTCTGGCGAGACGCAGCCTCCGCAAGCCACTATGCAGGCCACCGCCGCACCGTCTGTTTGGTCACTGTCTCACCACAATCCAAACAATAACAGTGTCAACAACAACAACAACAGCATCAACAACAACAACAGCATCAACAACAACACCATCAACAACAACAGCAGCATCAACATCAACAACAACAACAACAACGTTTCGCCCTCTTCCAGCAGCAGTAACGACCAAACGAGCACCGAGGGAAGCAGCAGCGGGAACCGAAACTGGTTACGCTACTCGCGCGGACAAGTTAGATCTACTCACACCTCTTTTCGGCCGTACACTTCGGAAATTCAGTCGCAACTTCCTTTCGCCTCAATATCCAGTGAAATTCGCAGAACGATTCAAATTCCGCGAGTTCAAATCGATCCTGCAGAACCGAATTCGGTTGACGACGATGCCGATTCTAGACCCAGGGTCAGGCCGCGATCGCCTCCTCTGTCGTCTATGGTCAACATCGATCAGGCGGGTGGCAGACAATCGCATGTCGATTATCAAGCGGCTACGAGTAGCAGTTCGGTTCCCGGCAGCCGAGTCCCTAGTGGTAGCCTCTTTTTGCATCCGAATTACGTCGCGTCGCTGTTCGAAGAAAGTCTGCAGCGGACCAATGCTCTTCAGTTAGTAATCAACAGAGCACTTGCGGGTAAGTCATTATTAGATGTATAGTCGCTTAAGAGAAAAGATTACCTTCTAGGTTCGCTAATTTTTTTTATCAAAGGTACGGGAATCCTGGGCACGGCGGAATTTGCGGTGGTTAACAATGTAATGAGTCTCACACATCGAATCCAGTGGTGGGATTTTAGTAGATTTCGCATTCCAGATATCTGTGATAGTAAGTGCGAAGTTTATTCGATTAGTCTTCATTGAAAGTAATACAATTATTATTCCCTTTCAGCTCGATCAAATATCGTTGTTGCAGAATGCAAGATCCACAACGACGCTAGTGTCGATATATCGGCCGATAGCAGCATTATGGCTGTTTTAGTACCTGGTACTGTAGGTTTACCAAGTACGACTGTAGTAAGTTTGTTCTCTTTGGAGAAGCAAAATATAGGCACTTGTCTGTATTCCTATTACTTCGGGCCGAATGCCATATCGGTAAGCTTATCACCACTTAGCCGCTATATAGTAGTCGGTCTTGCTTCCAGACGAGTTACAGTTGCTGCTAACGAAAAACAGGTGATGCAAATTCATGAAAAAAAAAATGGAAAAATATCGCGAAAATTAATTTTTTTTTCCGAATAACTGATTTTTAAAGGTTGTAGCTCAAGTTTTTAAACTTTCATCAACCAAAGATAATACTCAAGGCAATTTAGATGTAAGTTGGCATTGAAATGTAAACTTTCTTTACTTTTTCAATTTTTTTTTTTTTTTTCTATTTTTAATTTGCAGTTGGTCCGAAATATTGAACAGTATGGATCAAATCGCTTACATGTTAGTTTAAACTCAATCCGGTGGTTGCCCCAGCCAGGTCAGGGCATTGTTTACGGAACCAATAGAGGAGATCTGAAAATTTGCAGACCTGGGTAAAGAAAATCGTGGTTCAAATAGTTAATGTTTAACCTGTATTTTGTGTATATATTAGGCCATCAAAAGAAGACGAATATGTCTATTCACGAACTGTCAGATTGGGCCCGAGTTCAACGTTTCCAAATATACGGTCAGCTCAGGGTCACTCAGTGCAATCGACGTCGACGCAAACCGTGTCGCCGCAGACCCAGAGTGCAGGCACGCAGACTGGGATAGACCTGGAAGGACATTCCGAAGCAGTTGCGTCGACATCGGCTGCGTCTACAGCATCTGCCTCTGCTCAGTAGTACTTTGTTAGTTAAATGGAAATATAATAACTCCAATATTTTGTATGGTTATTGGTGGTTATTAATTCTGCATGCAAAATAAAGCTGGTTGAAAGTATGTGTAATACCGTACAAAGTATTTTCCTGTAGGCCCTTTCATTTTCATTTTCATTTTTATTTTCATTTTTATTCTTATTTTTTATTTTTACTTTTAGAATTTATGATTGCTAGATGTTCTTTTTCCCCAGAGCCAATTGTTCAGAAAATGAGGAAAGACGTTTTCTCCCAGTTAAAAATTCAATAGTTGCTTATTACAATAACCAACTTGTGATACAATAATAGTAGTTTGATTTTATTTAATTTTAATTTTTTTAATTATTATTTTAATTATTTTTTTTACAAAGCAACTAAAGTATTTATTTATTTCCTCAGACATTTCTTTATTCTTATTGTTATTATTATTATTATTATTATTATTACTTCTATATTATTATTTTTTATTTTATTATTGTGGTTATATTAATATTATTTTGTACATGTCTTATTTGTTTGTAGTGTTGGGATTCTTAAATAACCCTATCTAGATATTAGGCAGTTTGTATCAAGTTGTTAGGATAAGACGACTGGTTAGCTTTAACAGCAGTGCTTCGGTAGCTACATTTCAAATTTAAAAGAATTGGGAGTTTTAATTGTGATTCGAATATTCGAATTAAGTATTTACAAAAAAAAATTGATTAAAACATCGATTTCTTTTACTGTTAAGATGTAGCTAATGATGTTCTATTGTAAGGAAAATATTTAAAAAAAATTTTGTTAATTTTGTTAACTAGTCCTTAACCAGGTATTGGTACAAACTGCGTAACAGGGAGTTGCGCAACTCTTTACACGGCAGTTTGAGTTTGGAAGGGGAGTGGCACGAACTGCGTGTTTAGGAGGACTCTGCGATGAACAAATATCATTCAAATGTGATTTTCTTCAAGAAAATTTCTTGTGTTACATGTAGAATCATTCTAAGAATTTAATTTGCTCAGCAAGTCCTCCCAAATGGCGAAAACTGACTGATTTGTGCCACATTTGTTAGAAAGTTGTCTAATACTTGTGGTACCAATTATCTATTGTTCTTTGATTTGTTTTTAAATGATGTGTATGGCATTGTTTATATTGTTGAGTGCTTTGTGATATTAAAAAGGTGTAATAACTATACTTGTTGTTATTTCATAATTAAAAATTAAAAATGTGATTTTAAGGTGCAAAGTGCATTAATAATCGACTAGTGCTCAATATTTGTACTCTTTATGTCGATTTGCAATCTCACTTTGCTTGCTTGAATCAAAAATTGTAATCGATTAAGAAAATCGATTTCGATATCGGTTAGAAAATTGGAATATATGGGAACTGGTTAAACATGAAGCAACGTTATTATCCTCACTTTAAAATTAACTCCTTTGTAACAAAAAACAATTTTAATTCTCGTAAACAACAAACAACAAACTACCATACTAACGTTTTGGGAATAACTTCTGGAAGTGGCTTTTATACGAAATACTGCTGAATCGAAACTTGACTGAATCCGAAACCGTTTTGATTCGGAAGTGGTCTACTATTTTTTTGTGATAATTTTTAAAAGATTAGATTTAAAAAGTATATTAGTAAGAAATAATTTTTGATAAATGAAATAAAAATTATTACATGTTAAAACCATTTTTAAAAGCACCATTAGTAAATACGAAATTGCAGCTGCGAAATGAACGGCTTACTCATTACCCTATCCATTTTGTAGAAATGGTCGATTTCAAGATGGCTAATAATGAGGAATCGGTTTACAACGATCCAAATTTTGCCGTCATTTGCTCGTTTGTGGATAAGTTTGGTGATTTGAATGGTATAACAGATTTCTCTATTGTGGATTTGCAAGAGAAATTAGAGAACACAAAAGACAGTAAGTGCTTAAATCGTTTTTAAGGGGAGGGGGAGCTGGCCAAGGTTATTGTGCCCCTTGGAGAAAACCATTACTTCTTACATCTTAATGTTTACATTGCTGATTTAGCTGAACCAGTTAAAACTATCCCGCAATTAAAGCATGCCAGTCGTACAAGAAAAAATAAAATTAGTAAAAAATAGGAAAATGAAAATGACTAAATAAACAAATTAGTGTGACTGACCTTAAAATTTCATCTTATCACTTATCCCATACATTTTTTAAGTTTGCTTGACAGTTGTACGCTTACAATAATGCAGCGTTTATTCACGTGCATTTAAATACATGTATATAATGTTTTATGTAATGCCTTTTGTTGATCATTTGTGTTTACTTTATTAGTTTCTCCAGAATGGATAGATTTTCACGTTCGCTTGTTGCGGAAGGCTGGGCGTAAAAGCGTTTCAAATGACAGATGGGAAAAAGCGCTAATTAAGGTTTGATTTTTAATTCACATACGATTTGTAAATTAGTTGAGATTGCATTTTGATTTATTTTCTCTCCATCAACAGTTTTGTCACAGCTACTCCAAAACGGATGCTTGGGAAATTGAAAGGTTTGGATACAAAAAGGCCAAACTGAATGTAAAAATCAATGTTTTGAAGGTAACTCGTTATATTTTATTTATTTATTTATTTATTTTTCACAATTTGTTTAACTGTGTTGAAATTTTAGCATTTGTTGGAAGCGCAGTTTGATGGCAATTCTAAGTTTAAGGCAGAAGTTAATAAATTTACGGCGCAGCAATTACGTCTTCTGCCTATTGGAAGAGACATAAATGGACAAATGTATTGGTATCAGATTGACAAAGACCTGAACCTGAAAATATACAGAGAAGATCAAGACGACGAGACGTGGGAACTTGTAGTCAAGTAAATAAATTATTGTTTTGTTTAAGACAAGATTTTTTTTTTTATTAATTATACTTATGACTCGTTAGTGAACGGTCGGATTTGGCGGGCCTCATTGATAAATTAACAAACAGCTCGCAGTTCAAGCAAGGAGAAAGCACAACGAGCAGTGAAAATGATGATAGTAAGGACAGTAGTTGTGCAGCAAAACTTGAAGCTGAGAAACCCATCACGGATACAGGACAAGACGAAGAATCTCCGACTAAAAAACAGGTTTGGTGATTTTATTTAATTATTTAGTAATTCATTACAATTAAATGTTTTTTTTTTATTTTATTTGGTAGGTGAAAGCTGTGATTAAAAGCGAGGAAGAAGAATCATTGAAAGCAGAGGACGATGTAAATAAAGAAGTTAAAGTTAAACTTGAAGAAAATAAGGAAGACTTAAAATTAGCAAATTCAGGGAATTCGGAAAATCTCAAAATACAAGTAAGTTATTTTAAAATAATTATATATTCCGGTATTTTACAAGTTTTTTGTTTCTTCTTTTTATTTGTAGGAATGTAAAGAGGAATCTTTCAGCCTCAAAGTGGAGGAAAAAGCAAACGAAGAAAATTGTTCATCTGCAATTCAAGGAGTAAAAGTCGAAACGCCCTTACTGAAATCTGATTTACCATCGGTCACTGAAGAGGTGCGGAATTTACTTGTCCGAGTAAATAATCCAATATTTATCAATATTCATGATTTCAGAAAGTGAAAATCGAAACAAAACCTGAATTGCAATCAGCCGAAATTTTCCCGGTGAAAGACGATGTTCCTAAACGAGCCAGCGTCATTAAAATGGCAGAAAAACACCCGGAATTGCTCTTTTCTGTGCCGAAAGAGCCTCCCGGCAAACCAGCTGAATGCACAAATTCAGACGAACCCATGGATCTGGAAATGAAACCTTCCTGGCGTAACAAATCACCGATCGTCGACGAAGCGGGCAGTGGTGCCGGCATTGCGTCCGATTCTAAAATACCCGAATCCTCATTTCCTGCCCCGTCGGTCATGACAAATGATAAATTACTGAGTGAAAACGATAGAATGGAAGTTGATCCTGGCAAAGAAAGAACCGAAATTGTCGAATCACCCAGTAAACTGAAATTAGCAGACGAACTGAAGGAGAAAATCGGAAGCGAACGCATGATACCGTTCAAGAAGCGAGGAATCCCCAAAGACGTCGAATCGTGCAATCCCAATAAATTTGCAACGCCTGCAACCAGTGCTCAGGATTTAACTTGCTCTTCGCCCGACGTAACAACTGCTTCGGCTTCAGTTCAGTCCGACCGAAGTGCGTCCAGGATTTTAGAATCCCACTGCAAAGACACTGATACACTTTCAGTCGTAGGAACTGGCAACAAACAGAATGTGCATAATAAAGAGAAAAGGGTTTTGAGTAATGAACAGCACAGTTCGGTTTCTCCCGAGACCGCAACCAATACTTCTACAAAAACTTTGCCACCGAAGCATGATCTTCCGCCTTTATTTCAACCACAATTCCTTGTAAATAAACCCACACCGAATACAATGAACGAACAACACCACGACAAACCTGCCGTCGTGTTCAGTAACGAACAACCCATTTGTTTATCTACTAGTGAGTTCGATTCGAAATCTCATTCTGCACTAGTTGAATCTCGAGGTGTCGTGTACGACGAAGCGAAATCAAAAGTAGAAGCAATTAAAACACTAGAACGAGACGAAAAAGTGGACAATGCAACGAAATCGTCCGAACAAGATAAAAGTGCATTGGATTTAACGATACAATCCGACGTGTCATCTTTAAATTTGATGGAGAGTAAGAGTAAGAGTAAGAGTAAAAACGGGGATGGATCCCCTGAAAATCTTATGGTTGAGATTCGAAAGAAATCTTTAGAGCATCGTAAAAACGAAGCGCTAATCGTATCCGAACGCGACAATACTAAACACAGCATTATTTCCCATCAGGAAAAAGAAGTTCGCAAATGTGCAGGAAAAGGGTTAGAAATGTCTTTGGCTCGTATACGAGAACGGCAAGAGATGGCCAAGGTCAAAGGCAAGTCCATTTTCTCGCCTGTCGAGAGCTTCTCGGGCGGCTTAATGCCCTTATCCTTCAAGCGTAACGAAGCCGAGCACGAAGAGTACAGAAAGGCAGGAGAGAAAAATGAACAGGCCGAGAAAGAATCAATTGTAGACGAACGTAATAAGGAAGACGTCAAATCTAACTTGACAGTTACGGAAACAAAAGTAGAGGATAAACCGGACAAGATGCGTCAAGTAGAGGAGGTAAAAAACCTTTCTCTGCCGATTAAAATCGAGGGAGAAAAGACACCTATAGAGTTAAAGAAAGACGACGCGGCTAAAGTAACAAAAAGTGACACTGAAGCTGTCACAGAGAAGAAACTTTACGAGGAACCGATTGATAAAGGAGATGCGAAAGGTGTCGCTGCCTCTGAAGTTGAAGTTACTGGAGGTGATGCGAGAAAATCTGAGAAGTCACAAGTTGCCGAATTGGATATTATTGTTTCGGAGAAAAAATGCGAGAACAGCAGTGCAGCAGTGCCTACCAGTCGTAAAAGTCAGAACGAAACGTGTGAAATAAAAGATGCGGAGAAACCTTCAAAAATACCTGAGAAAACTGAAGTTCCTATCGATATTAAAGAAACGGGTGTTTCCAGCGTGAATGTCGATACTGAGAAAAGTGATCCGTCTTTTGATGAAGGTGCATTGACCACTCTGGTCGAAAATAAAGAGGAGCAAGAATCCAAAACGGATCTTATAAGAAACGAGCCAATATCCAAAGAAGTGAAAAACAAGAAATCTGAAAAGAGTAGGGATTCTGAAATTGATATTTTAAAGGTACAGAAGACTAAAGACACAGACAAAAATGAGAAAATTTCGATTGGCTCTAGCTCTGGTAATTTGGACTCTGTGAAGACTGTTTCTGCTTCTGACAATAAACGTCAAGTTGATGAAGGTGAAAATCTAGAAAAGGGAAATTTAGAAAGTTTGAAGGAAGAAAATAAAAAGAAAAATGATGTCGAAAAGGTGGAGAGAAAGAACGAGAGGTTTGAAACTGAAAAACAACAGGAAAAAAGGACATCTGATGTTGAGAAAAAGAAGAGGATCGACGAGAAAGTAAAAGAAGTTGCTGGAAAGGAAGAGAAAAGAGATGAAAAGATGGGGGATGTCGAAGAAAAGGAGAAAGAGAAAAGAGATTCAACGAAAGATGTGGAAAAGGATGAAACTGCTAAATCGATAAAAGAAGCAGAAAAGGGTGAAACGGCTAAATCGATAAAAGAAGCAGAAAAGGGTGAAACGGCTAA
>JAQFZP010001493.1:0-19055 GCA_034695745.1 Geophilus truncorum
CAACGCCATCTGTAATGGAATTGACGTATGTTTGCTTTGGGTCAGTTTTATTTTAGTGATTGATAAATTTATAAATTTTAAAGAAAGTTGTTATTTTTTATATATTATTGTTTAGATACGGTTGAAGGCTTCCGGTTGTAGGGGGATTGGGTTTAGCTGGGCTTTTCTGCATAGCTATACCGCTTATTATCTATTTTTTGGCGGTAAATTCAAATTTTATATTTTGAAATACGGTCCCGTATGTCAGCTTCGCGTGCAAAATTTGCTTCGATGTGAACAAAGGTTTGCATCGATGTAAACGGGGCTTTATTCGAATTTTTAACAGATTTACTTGTAAGCACAATTGCAACAACCGGTGTGCAGCTATTGCTGGTAAAACATTCATGACATTTGCCTGGACTATTATAGGTGTTTACACCGTTGATTTATATCCAACGGATAAGGTGGGATTTAGATAATACTTTTTATTATTTTTATCATTGATCATTTGTGTTTTAGGGGTTTAAGTCAAGGGTGTGTGTTGTTTTCACAAGAATCTGCGGTATCATAGCACCGCAAATCGGTAAGAAAATTATGAAAAACAATGGTGTCATACAATATCTTGGTTTTTAAAGCCTTGTGTAATTTTTGGAAAGTTGTTTTTCTTCATATTTGTGTATCAAAAACCACAAAAACTTCAAAAACTGAAATAATTGCATTTAGTTTATGCTAATTTTATTAAATTTTTTTTAGGGTGATGTGTTGTGGAAACCAGTTCCTTTTTTCCTATGTGGGTTATTGGGTGTTATATCCGCTCTTCTATCTTGTTCTCCTTTACTTCCGGAAACCCACGAAAAGCCGATGCCCGATATGATCGAAGATGTGGAAAAAAATAAAAAATTAGAAAAGTTTTAGTTGAATAGGGCCACAATTTAAGTGCATTCATTCTCATGAGGTAGCGTGATAATGAAAGTTTTTTGTCTGTGTAAAGCTTTGACAAGAAAATGTCACACATGTTTATGATTTATGCAACAAAGACACCTAAACAACTGTTCTATATTTGTGAAAATATATTGTGCTTGCACTTCCGGTGGTGAAGTAGCATTTGTAAGCTCAATTTACGACTCTATATCTGCTGAATTGCGCACTGTAAGTACCGTACTTTAAAATGTTGTTACAAATTAGTAGAATAAATGAACGAATGGAAGTCATTGAACTACAGGTAAACATAGAATGTCACACCTGACTACACACATGTTTATTTCTATTTATTTGCACTCTTATCAATAGAAAGTTTTCTTAAATTGATTTATACAGTGTAAACATGATTACGATGCATTTAAAAAAATCACATAATCACATCCTTAAATAATATTTTATTGCTTCTTCTTAGAAAACCACTTATTAAAACCAGTTTTTCACTTTAACACATCTCCCACTAGATGTCCCAGATAATCATCCTTGAATACCAACAGCTACTTCTTTTTTTTTTTTTTTTTTTTTTTTTTATCATTCATTTCTCATTTAATTCTTCTTTCCTTTATCCTTGGAAATTTCTACCTGCTTTTCTGTGTCAATGTTATCAAGAAACAATCCTTCATCAAACACTCATTTATTACTTTACAAGCAACAAAAGTAAGTACAGATTTATCAACCCAAATAACTTTTTAGTTTTCATTTCCAATTTTAACTGCAATTTAATCACATATATAACTTGAAACCTGTTTTCAATATGCGCAGTCAAGGAAATATTTAAATTCATAAAAATAGAAAAAATTCCGACAGGGCAGGAGTAATAACTGTGTGCAACTAGAAGCAAACTTCACAAACAATGGCGCTTACCATTGACAATTTCCTGCTCTCTCTCGGAAAACCAGGTCGGTATCAAATCATTGCATGTTTGATGTTATGGAGCAACACATATCCAATTGCATTCAACAACTTTGTCATGGTTTTCTATGGCATTATACCAAAACACCATTGCAAGGTAAAAAAATGTGAAATTTTATTTCAAGTTTTTAGTATTGTTTTTAAGGGGAAAATTTGAAAAAGGTTAAATTGGGTCATTGACATACAAAGTGTTTGGTTTTAGTAGTCTGGAAACAGCTTTAATGTTGTTTTGAAATATTTACTTATGTAATGAGATTTACTTGGAATTTGTTTTTATTTGTGTTTTGTATTTGCATCACGTAGATGTAAATGTTTTTTGATATTTATTTTTTTTTTAGTTAAATTTTGAGAACAACTTCACCGATATCGATGGTGTTAATTACACTTCGAAAACCTGTTCTATAATTGATGTTACCAATGTTACGTATAATGAAACACGTGAAACAACGTGCACAGCTGGATGGGAGTATGACCATAATTACAAACATCGGTCTATCGTGTCAGAGGTAATCACTAAAAGTTTATTACTATAAAGCCCGGGTTTTTATGCATTAAAAATTCAGTTTTGTCTGCATTTATGTATGTGCACTAAAAATATCAGGCAATAAAAATATTTAAGAAATATGCAAAAGAAAATATCCTGATTTACAACAAAATTATTGCAATAGCAAATTAAAGCCTGTTGTAAGTGTTTTACAATCAGAGAATGACATTTGTCAGTTAATATACATTTAAATCGAATATTGTTCTTGAAATTTTATCAAGAGCGACAATCTTAAGATGCTGTTTGACTTGTAATTTTCTTGGCGGATTTCCACTCTTTCCTCAGTATTCAATATTCATAATTATGATTGTGTAATTGCTTATGATAGTGCAATATATTAGAATTAAGTAATATTTGGAAATTGCAAATTTTAGGATTGCGTTATTGTATATGACATGTGACAGAATATATTAATCGCTAGCTAAACTGGATGTAATGTTTGTTACTACCAAGAGAGGGGGTATATTTTGACCAATCAGGAACATTTTTTTTCTTGCTTGACCCCTGCTGAATTACCCCTTTGAGGGGAAATACTGAAAGTAGTTCGTTGAACATTGATACTTTTAATCCCTCATTAGCTATAGTAGAAAGCCTAACCAAAAACATCTCATAGGAGTTTAAGGGGTATAAAAATTGCAAGGGCTATAACTTTATTATTAATAAATTTATTTACATCAAAATTAGCCAGAACATAGTTCACAAGAATATGAACGAACTTGGCAAGAAAAAATGTTTTTTTTATCAACAAATAAAAACATTTTCCTATTCATGTTTATGTTGTGTATAAATTACACATTTATTCATTTTAAGACAAAATACCTGTTTTATGTCATATAATATTTTTATGCATTTATCCAGGCTCTATAACTACAGTACCATATTAAAAGTGTCTTATTGTAATTATTTTATCAGTGGGATTTAGTGTGTGACAAAAAATGGCAGCTGAGTCTCGGTATCAGCATCTACTTCGTGGGAGTGATGATAGGTGGCGTTTTCGGCGGATATTTAGCGGATAAAATCGGTCGACAGCCGATTGTTTTATTTGGGATTTACGTGCAGTTTGTTTTGGGTTTATCCGTTTATTTTGTACAGAATTATGTACTTTTCGTGACCATTAGGTTCATTCACGGACTCGTAGTACAGGTATAAATAATTAGTGACCAGTTGAATTAAATTTATAATAAATATTGTTTTATTTTTTTAGTTTTTCTATTTAAGTTCATATACACTTATGATGGAAATGCTTCAACCAGCAATGAGAGATAAAGTCAGTGTTCTGACTAGTTTCGGTTGGTCGTCAGGTGTCGCTATAATCGCTCTAATAGCGTGGGTTTTAGAGGATTGGCGACACGTGCAACTCGCAATGACACTTCCCAGCATCATCTCTTTATTTTACTTTTGGTATTATATAAAATATTTATATTTGAAATTGATTTAATTGTAATTGTATTTTGACACCAGGTTCATCCCCGAATCGATGCGTTGGCTCATCACCCAGCAGAAAGTGGATAAAGCCGAAGCCCTGGCGAGAAAAATCGCAAAATTCAACAAGATCGAGCTCAGTTCAGACGTTCGAGCACAGATCAAGCAGTTATGTCTGGATTGTGCAGAACGAGCGCACAGTGTCACAATTAGGAACTACACAGTCGTCGATTTGGTCAGAACACCACAAATTAGGAAATGTACATTAATCTGTGCATTTGTATGGTAACATAAACTCGTCATAAAACATCAAGTCAGTTTTTAATTTCTATTTATATTTTTATTATGTAAGGTTTACAGCTTCTGTGGTTACTTATGGTATTGCTTTCAGTTTGTCTTCGCTTGCGAGTAATGTGTATTTAAGCATTGTTATTAGTAACTGTGTTGAAGTGTCTTTGTGTTGGGTCAGTTTTCTGTTATTGAGGAAGTAAGAATTGGTTATTATTTAAATTGATAAAAAAAAGTGGTAAATTTTATTATTTTTGGTTTTTTAGAGTTGGTAGAAAAAGACCTGTGATTGCAACAATGGGTTTAGCTGGTATTTTCTGCATAATTATTCCATTCATTTTGTATTTTGGTGGAGGTAAAGTCAAATTTGAATTTTTTATTTGAAAATAATGAAGCTAAGGTATTGAATATTATAGATTCTCCTACAAGTAAAATTATATCAACTGGTGCAGCTATTATTGGTAAAACATTCATGGCATTTACGTGGGCTATAATTGGTGTTTATACACTAGAATTATATCCAACTGTGATTAGGTATGCATTAATCAAATTTTTGTTATTAGAGACTTTATGTACATTTATTTTTCAACACGTAAACACGTAAACACGTAAATTTAAATTTAGTAAAAATATTGTAATTTATGATTGTGCATTAGATCGAGAACAAAATGACAGCTTTATTTAACAAATAAACATGGTTTATGCGCATGTGTACATGAACGTAAACAGACTTATGCAATCACCTATATGTAATGCAGAGAAGTTTTGATATGGCCGATCTTCTGGGGAGATAAAATTTGAAGTTGAAAGGGATAATGACAGTTGCAAGAATAGAGTTTATACATAACGTGTTTGCGTTTTTACGTTTTAACATTTCAGTTTCGGAAAGTCTCTAAAATTGCATTGATGATTTTTTTTGGTTTTAGGAGTTTTGGTCAAGGAAGTGTTGGATTCTTCACAAGAATTGGTGGTATTGCATCACCACAAATAGTTCTTTTGGTAAGAAATGTGGCAAATGACATTTTTTTAAACAAAAATAAATCTGTTGTTTTTATTAAGGGCAATATCTTGTGGAAACCAACTCCTTTTCTTATTTGTGGATTACTAGCCATAGCATCTTCTCTACTCATTCTTTTTTTACCAGACAGCTATAAACAACCAATGCCAGACATGATCGAAGATATGGAAAACAGAAGTCAAGAAATAACTCTAAAATCAAAAACAACTAAGGCAATAATAGCAGAAAATACTCAAATCAGCAACTCAAATTTCCAAAACTACCAAGGAATTCAAAACACAGCTTTTGTGGCTGATGATAAACAATGACGTCACAACATCTCATAAAATCTACAACTATTTTAAAAATGTACTTAAAACTATTTTTAAACATCAAAGTATAATTAAATTCTAGAGACAATCAAAAGATGGCATTTTTCTTGGCTTTCCTGCATAGCAAAATCAATTAATCATTCTTTATAAATACAATCATTAATTTTTTTTCTAAATAACGGAAGTAGGAATTAAATGGAGACTGTACTTCCTTTGTGAGTGTGCAGTGGCATAATTATAATTTTTTACTCAGGTAGCTGAAATAATTCGGTCAGTGCTCCACATGATCACCCAAGAATGATTTCTTGTGGTCATTGCTGACTTTTCTTGATGATAACCATCAAAACCATGGATGTGATAAGTATGCTTTATATTTCTATAGGTTTTTAAATTTAAAATTTATAAAAATAAGTGAAAAATATGTGGAAAAATATAATTTTTAAAAATTTAATTTTTTTAAATTTTTCTAACTTTAAAATTTTTTTATAATTTTGTCTTGTCATATAGGTCATGGTAATGTTGTCCCTCAATGATTTTTTCTATTATTTCCACCATCGCCAACACACCTTTTTCATTTATTGAATTTGATACTTTGAGAGCGGTTCGGGTTTTGCAAATATTATTATATTTTTTTGATATTTATTAGAACAATTTTCTTTTTTTAAACTCATTTCAATTGCATGATTCAACACAAATTTCACCATCTTCAGTTACAATATCCTGAAACTCTCTGCATTTGCTGCAAAAATGTCTTCAACTCTGGATGATTTTCTCCTCACACTTGGAAACCCTGGCAGATACCAGTTATTTGTGTTTTTTGTACTCTGCACCACTTTCTTCTCGGCATCTTTTCACATCAATAGTATGATTTTTATTGGAGTCACACCTAAACATCACTGCAAAGTAAGAAAATTGTATTTATTTTGTGTAAAATTAGGGTTGGCCGATATCATGAATATTGGAAATCGGCCAATTTCCGATATTGCAAATAAAAAATCCGCTGATACTGATACCGATTCCGATTATTAAAATTTTTACGACACAATTTTATTTTTTTTTTATATTTTATAAAAATGATCATAAACTTAAAAAAATTTATGTGTTTTAAAATTTAATTTTTAAACTGATTAACTAAATTTTAGTGATCAATAGTTGTGTGTATTTAATTATCTTGTTTTCATAGTTGCTTTTGGACAAGTTTTATTTTTGTTACGTTTGTAATTCATTTTTAAAAACAAATATCATAACCGAGAAAATTTGATCAACTTTTATATTACTTTTTCTGTGCAAACGTAGGAACACTTGACCAAATTATTTTTGAATAAAATCGAAATCGGCAATCAAAATATCAGTTGACACCAATTTCAAAATCGGTCAAACCCTAGTAAAAATGATTAATTAATTAATTAATTTTAGCTACCAAAAGATTGGGACTGGTCACTAAATGACTCAATTCCACAAGTGACAGTCACAGGTGGGTTATCTAAGAGTGATAACTGCCACAGGTATTTTGACCCTGCCAATCAGAGTGCAGGAATCATTCCCTGTGATGGGTGGACATTTGAAACTGATGAGTGGTCAATTGTTAGAGATGTAAGTAAAATTTTTTTTTAAATATATACTTTTTAGATATTAAATTTTTTTTATTTTTTTTTGGTAGTGGACATTGATCTGTGATGATGAATACAAAGTCAGTTTAGCTACAACCATGTTTTTTGCTGGTATGACTGTTGGATCCATATTTGTGGGTCCACTATGCGACTGGTTAGGCAGGAAAGTGGTCATTTTGTCCAGTTTGTACGCACAGCTTCTAGTTGCAGTGGCCATTGCTTTTGCACCGAATTACACGTGGTTTATATCACTCAGATTTGTGTTGGGAATTTGGGTTCAGGTATGTAAATGAATTTTATACGATTTTTGTTTTAATTTTGACAAATTGATTTTACCCAGAGTGCATCTGTGTCTGCAACTGCGCTTATAATTGAGTTGTTCCATTGGAAATACCGTACAACCGCCGGTTTATTTACAACCTTAACGTTTTCGGTGTATTTGGGGATTGACACGTGGATTTCGAAGCAGTTTACCTCGTGGAGGCATATACAGTTAGTGATTAGTTTGCCGAGCATCGCGACATTGATTTATTTTTGGTATTGTGCGAGATTTAAGTGATATGTTTTGTGCGAGTTTCAAGTTGAAGTGTTTTTTATTAGGTTTATTCCCGAGTCGTTCCGATGGCTAATTTCTCAGCACGATACGGAAGAAGCATGTTTAATAGCGAAAAAGTACATTCGTTTCAATGGGGTTCCATCCAGACCGTATTTAAAACAAGAAATGGAACTTTTGGCTCAAAATGTCAGTGGGGTGTACGAAAAGAAGAAACCGTGTTGTCATAGTTTTGGATTGTTTCGAACTCGAAGATTGACGATTATTTCATCGATTAATATGATTTTGTGGTAAAATATAATGTTAAAAATTTGATTCGCCGTCTGGTGGTGAAATTTAAAAGTTAATTGGAAAAGTTTTTTCTATTTTTAGTTAGAAATTTTATCACTAGGTGGCGTAAAATAAAATTAATGCAAAATTTGTTATTTTATTTAAAAAAGTTACGGTAAAATAAAGTGACCCGCTATATGCTGTTGAAATTTAAAAAATTACAAATTAAAAACTTACAAATTTCACTGACAGGTGGCGCAATTTTTTTTTACAATTTAAAAATCTCATTTCATTTTGTATTCAAAAAAATGTTTTTTTTTTTTGCAGGTTTACTACTTATCTCACCTACTACCAATCAACATACTTCATGGTCAATTTAAATGTAAATCTATACATGAATTTCCTCATCAGCGCCATCACTGAATTTTTCTTCATCCTGCTGCTCATCTTAGCCATGAATAAGTAAAACAAATCCCAAGAGGTCAGACAAGCTGAAAAATCTTTAAAAATATTTTTAAATCTCTGAAAATCTTTGCAAATCTCAAATCTCTGGTCGAAAAAACCTTCAAAAATTTTTAAAAATCTTGAAAACATCTCTAAAATTTTTGTAAATCTTTAAAAAAATTTCAAAGTCTCTTCACAAATCTGTTTGAAAAATTCCACAAATTTTGTCGATGAGATTTTGCGTTTGTCTGAACTCCTGACCAGGGCCGTAACTAAGATTTTTGACAACTGAGGCGAAACTTATAACAATTTTCGGTATTCCACAGTTCAAAGATCATTTTAGCGCCCAAAAATACTTTGAATTGAGGCGGTCGCCTCAGCTGCTCACCCCTAGTGACGGCCCTGCTCCTGACAAACCCCAAACTAACTAATACAATCTCAAATTCCAGAATAGGAAGAAAAATTGTCTTAATCTCCATGTTAAGTATCACAGCTTTACTTTGCCTTGCAATTGGTATTTTAGCAAGCGTCGTAGGTACAACATTAAAAAAAAAAATTACTTTCCTGCAAAACACTCAAAACTAAAAATCTCTAATTAGTAGGTGACACAACCGACATCCGAATGTTTTTAGCCCTAATTTCTAAAGCAATAGCAATTTCAGCCTGTAATTGCCTTTCAGTCTACACCAGCGAACAATTCCCGACCATAATGAGGTTTTTTTAATGCAAATCTTAATAACATCTTCATTTAAATAATTCACATCTTGCACAACAGGGGGCTGGGAATTGGCAGTTGCGCCTTCTGGAGTCGAGTTTCGGGCATTGTGGGACCACAAATGGTGCTTCTGGTAATTATTAACATTAAATTCAAGGTTAATCTCAAAGTAGGATATCTATTCATTGAATTGTCATGCAGGGAAGCCAAACTGAAGAAGCAGTTCCATTCTTTTCCCTCACATTACTCAACTTCATCTGTGCATTATTGACCTTTCTCTTACCCGAAACAATCAACAAATCAATGCCGGAAACCTTCGAAGACGTGGATGAGTTATGGTATGCAAATGAAGACAAAAAAACAAAAGAAAATGGCGAAATATCGACACAAACAAAAGAAAAAATACCAAATGCATTATTTTCAACTCATTTGTAATAATCATAAAAATAACAACGAAAAGCTGTTATTGTTTACATTAAGTATTTTATTGCAATTGTTAATATAGTTAAGACTGAATTATATAAGAGAAATACATGGCAATCATCAAATTGGTGTTTTTCTTTTATTTTATTGCATAACTAAATTTCGATGCATTGTAGTTGGTTATTAAGGTTTAAATCTCATTCATTTGCAAAGCTGACATAGTTCCCACTAGACAGCGCTAACCGTCCTTGGCTAAATTTATACTTTAATCCCGCTTAAATCTCCGCGGATGTTTGAACTGTTATCAGGTAAGATTTTATAACTCTATTTATTTTCATTTTATGAAATGTATTACTTACAGATTAAAAAAATTGTAAATATATAAATATATTTTACCAATCATGGCACTCACAATGGACAATTTCCTGCTTTCTTTGGGTAACCCTGGTCGATATCAGATGATAGCGTTCCTAATGCTATGGAGCAATACGTTCCCAATAGCATTTAATAACTTTGTGATGATATTTTATGGTCTGACACCAAAGCATCAATGCAAGGTATGGCAATATAAAAAGACTGCAGCGTTATTAAATTCTATATATAACTACCAGTTAATTGATTAATTTCAAATTTAATCAAAAATCAGTTTTTATTTTTGGAATGATGGCAAGTTAGCCTTGAGCTCAATAAAGCACTTCCTCTTTTCTGGTTGTCTAGGAAATCCACCAGACAGGAATTATTTCTGTTAGGTTTAAAGATTGAGGTCAATGTAACTTAGAGAATTTAATTTTATGTGTGTTGGAAATCACTTACCGGTAATCCTGGACTGTTTGTCCACCAGGGGCGCTGTGCTCTTTTTCAGTATTTCATCTACGCTAAGTTGTTGATTTGTATTTCCTTACTGTTGGGTTTATTTGTTTACATTCATCTATGTACAATAGCTGTTTGGCAAACTGCTACAGTATGTTCGTTTACGTACAGTATAATGATCATTCATGGCTGTATGTTTGCATTTAACTTGTGATTATAATAATTTTGTAATAGTCTTAAGTAACGATACTGCAGCACCGTTACTTAAGACTATTAC
Organism: Geophilus truncorum; assembly: GCA_034695745.1. Taxonomy (NCBI): domain Eukaryota; kingdom Metazoa; phylum Arthropoda; class Chilopoda; order Geophilomorpha; family Geophilidae; genus Geophilus; species Geophilus truncorum. The sequence goes on from JAQFZP010001493.1 coordinate 10,555, forward strand.
AAAAGTTATTTTGATCAGTTCTTATAAATTACATCATTAAAATGTAAGGTCAAGTTTTTTCATCACAAAAATAAAACAGTGAACTTCTAGTGAGATAGTAGCGATATTGATAGCGTTAGCAATGGTGTAAAATTTGATAAACATTTAAAATAGCGTTAGCGAAAGTCATTCACTACTTTACTTTTTCAACAAATTTTAGCGATAGCGATATTGCACTACCGGTACTTTTTTTTTCAACACTGCTTATTCGCATCTTCATATGAACTTTACTGGAATTAACTCTAACAAAACTGGTTTTATTATTACAGTACCGGTAAATTTATTATAGTCTTTTCTCGTCTTTAGGAACCTCGAGGATCATTAATTCCATTGTTCACAAATGAAACCAATGTTGACAGTAATTACACATCTCGAGCACAACCTCAAAGTTGTTCAGAATATGTCAACAACCCTTATAATCAGTCCATGGGAAGTGTTGCATGTCCAAATGGATGGGTTTATGATAAAGATGTTAAAGACAGATCTATTGTTGCAGAAGTAAGGAAAGTTATTAAAAGTTTCATGAGAAAGTAATTCTTACTTTTTCCAGTGGGATTTAGTGTGTGAAAACAAATGGCAGCTGAGTGTTGGGATCAGTATTTACTTTGTGGGAGTGATGCTAGGTGGTGTTGTTGGTGGATATCTGGCAGATAGATTTGGCAGACAACCTGTGATTTTAGTTGGAATCTATCTACAAACTGTTCTTGGAATTTCTGTTGTTTTTATTACAACGTATACTGCTTTTATAGCTGTGAGGTTTTTCCAAGCAATTTTAATGCAAGTAAGTGTAAAATTATTAAAACTGCAACTTTGAGCTAAGTTTCTATTTTTTTAGGCTCTTCAAGCTTGTTCCTTCACTCTCATTATGGAGATGTTTCGTCCTACGGTTAGAGCTAGGGCAAGTTCCTTTTACAGTTTGGGCTGGACAATTGCTGTAATTTTTCTATCACTAATTGCATGGGGACTGGATAGTTGGCGCCACGTGCAGTTAGTCATTGCAGTTCCAAGTATTGTCAGTTTTCTCTACTTTTGGTAAGAAATATTTCAATTCACGCACAAATCTCTTAAAATTACGCCGTACAGCCTTATAATACAGTTTTAACTACCTATGTAAGCCTATTGTAAATGTAAATATTGTAAATTATTTGTGATTGCAAACTTGATTTTAAGATTATGCCACTACACAAGGAAAATTCATTCCTTCAAGTTGCTTCAAATTTAACAATATATTTACACAATTTTTGCATTGCATGTGTTAAATTGTGTAGTTTCCAGCTGAAAATCTGCAAAACATTGAGAAATGTGCTTTGTATTGACTCAAACTCTCACTGAAGTGGAAATTTTAGCCATATTGGTCAAAAGAATGTCAACAAAGTTTGTTATTAGCCAAAATGATAAGGTTTATTACTAATTGCACTGGGCTTGGCTCCACCATTTCATAAATAGCATTATAACTCAAGCATCATGCATCAGTTATAATTACATATCAGATTATAAATTTATAATTATACTTTTTTATGTAAATTAAATGTTTTTCTCTAGGTTTGTACCTGAGTCAATGAGATGGTTGGTAACTCACCAGAAGCCAGACAGAGCTGAAGCACTTGCACTTAAGATAACTAAATTTAACAAGATTAAGTTAATAACAGATGTGAGGAAGCAAGTTGATCAGTTATGTTTTACTTGTCAAAAGAAAGCTGAAAAGAGTGAAAGGACATCTTATGGAATGATGGATTTGATCAGAACACCACAAATAAGGAAATATACACTCATCAGTGCATTTGTCTGGTAAAGTTGATTTTATATTAACTTTATATATAAAATTAATTTTTTTTTAGGTTTACAGCATCTATTGTTACATATGGTATTGCATTTGGTTTATCATCAATTGCAAGTAATATTTACTTAAGTATTGTTATAAGTGGCTGTGTTGAAGCTCCTTTGAGAGGTTTGAGTTTCTTGGTGTTACAGAAGTAAGAAAAGTGTAAAAATTAAATTTTATTGAAATTTATTGAAATTTGTGATTTGTTTTAGGTTTGGTAGAAGGCGCCCTGCAGTGGTGACATTGGCAGGTTCAGGCATTGCTTGTATAGTGGTGCCAATTATACTACAATTTGGAGGAGGTAAGTTTTGTTTAACAAAATTAGTGATAATTTTATTGTAAATTTACCGCTTTAAGATTCAACTGCAGCTAAAACTGCTTCAACTGTAGCTGCAATAATTGGTAAAGCATTTATGGGATTGACATTTGCAATTGTACCTATCTACACAGTTGAATTGTATCCAACTGTGATAAGGTTAGTTCAAGTTGATGCTCACAGATGGCACTACTAGAAATGTTCATGATTATATTTTAGGACTTTTGGTCAAGGAAGTGCAGTTTTCTTCAGCAGGATTGGTGGAATTGTGGCTCCACAATTGGCACTTTTGGTAACACATCATGTGTTGATGCTGAAATGGGAGATTAATCATGATTAATAATGTTTTTCCAGGGAAATATTGTGTGGAAACCACTACCATTCCTCATTTGTGGTATATTTGGAATCATAGCTGCACTCCTCACTCTCATGTTACCAGACACTCACAACAGAGCTATGCCAGACATGATTGAGGATGTAGAAATACCTGAGAGAAGGAAATCACTCAAATTTGGTGAACAACAGTCTTTGGTGAAAGGCTTAAAAAGACCGAGTTTACTTGATATTGATGGTGAAGTGAAATTGGCAACCATCACAAATGGTATCATTAAAACAACTGAAGGTCAAGTAAATGCAAGTGATTCTTCAGATTCAGTATCAAACAAGGGATTTGTAAAGGATGAAAACTCACAAACAACTGCTAAAACACCTTCTGAGATAGAACTGGAGAAAATGGGGATTCAGATATCACCTGATGAGATTTCTCATCTTTGAATTTTTATTAGACAATGTGTATATCATGTTTACAAATTGTATAATTTTTAATAACGCAAAAGTCTATTCTCGCTAAATATTTTAAAAACTATTGAAGACAGATTTGATCTGATGATGGCATTGTATAAGAAGTTGGATGTGACAAATCTAATAGTGACGTCATATTTGATCCTAGTAAACGCCATCTTCAATGTTTAGCAGAATCTGACTTTTTGCATATCGTACATTCTTTGTATACCATATGGCTCAGGCTGGTTCCTTGGGCCAAATTTTATATATTTAGAAATATACCTTAACTTAAAATAAAAAGTACCGTATTGTAAGCCTACACTGTACACTGTAAAAATTATGTATACAAAATTGGTGTAAACTTACATTATTATTGATACATATCACAAAAATGTATAGGTCAAAACTGATTTATGAACCTACACCTATCTAGTGCAAGAATGCATGATAAAAGTGTATTGTTAGTCTAAATGACACATTATTACACACACAAATTATCACCTTTTAGTACTATTATACTACTAGTATTACAACACATTTTTTAAAAAATACTTTTAGTTTTATACTTTTTCAAACCTATTATGCTCCAATTTAAGTGTTAAGCTCTAAGCTCTAAGCCTTCGTGTAAAATAATTATTTGACACCAAAAGACAGTTGGAATTGGGACAAAAGATACCTAACACATGCTACTTGTTTGACCAGTGCATTATTTTTAGACTGTTCAAATGTCTGAAAACTAACTTCAACTTTAGACATTTAAAAAACTTTAATTTTAGCTGTTTAATTTTAGTGCAATAAATTCAGAGAAACATGATAATTGAACACTTTATGATGCAATAAGAATCTCAGAAACTAACCCATAAATGTTGAAACTACTTTTAAATGACAGTAGTTAAGCAAACTCAGCAGAAAACACATTTGAAAACAATTAATAAATGAAGAAAAAGTTCATATCATTTATAATTGACTACATAACCATGACCTAGACAGCCAACCTTCCTCCTGTTTAATGACCTATTCTCATACTTTACGGCTTGTAAACAAATCGCCATTGTTTTTTGGACCAGTAACAAAGAGAAGATCAAATTGACCTCAATTTGAAATATCTTCCATGAAATAAATGAATCAACTGTGACAAACAGAACCCTAACGTTGAGCATGTGAATCTGTATTCTGTAATGAGAAAAAGAATCCTTTCATTCATATCAGCTGTTCCAGCAACCAGACGCGACTTATGACGTAAGCAGGTGCGCGCATTATGAAGTTGGGATATGAGAGGATCACTCTTGTGACAGTTGGTCTCTCTTGAAATGGCTTCAGAGTTGGACGTGTTTCTGACCAGTCTTGGAAATCCTGGGAAATATCAATGTTTTGTCAGTTTGTTGCTGCTTTGCAATGTGTTCCCATTGGTTTTCCATAACTTAAATATGGTATTTATGGCTGCCACTCCGCCACATCATTGTAAAGTAAGTGCTTGATTAATTTTTGTTTCTTTTTTTTTCTTTTTAATTTATTTTTTAGTGCCGTAATTTTAGTATTTTTGGTGGTTTTGGAGATAATTAAGTTTGTTTTGTGAATTGAAATTGTAAAAATAGTAACTAGATGATGTAAAGTGAATCATTTTAATGATATTTGATATTTTGGTGTTGTTTTTCATACATTCCATAATATTTCCTTTCTTGTTTTACATTATTTCCACTTGGAAAATAATTTCACTTTATGTTAATGTTAGGATACAACGATTAGGTCATAATTGGTAAATGGTGATGATAAATAAAGAAAAAGTGGAAATATTTAGCAAACAATTAGTCACATTAAAGAGTAATGTGAGCAACTGTTATTACTTCTCAGTTGACGTAACATTAATGGTTTTTCTCAACTTTTCCTGAACTTTTTATGAAATGTAATTGTTCATGCCACCTTGAACTTAAATCTATTTAGACTACTTTAAGTACATTCACCTTCAAATGATGTTTATCTCTCATATTTTTTTTAGGTTTCAATTAACCAAACGCTAAATGACACAATTCCTATGATAGAAAAAGCAGGTAAACTACATATAGACCAATGCCTCATGTATGTAAATCCCAGTAACCACACTGAGGGAGTCACACCCTGCACTGATGGCTGGACTTATTTATATGATGATGGTGAATGGACAATTGTTGGAGAGGTAAAAATAGGGTTTGCAGTAAAAAATGTTGAAAATTATCATTTTTATGCTTTTTTCTAGTGGGATTTAGTCTGTGACAGAAAGTGGCTGGTGGGGTTAGTGACAACTATATATTTTGGAGGCACTTTGGTGGGGTCCCCAATTCTTGGAACTCTTGCAGACAAGCGTGGAAGAAAGCCAGTTTTCTTAGGAACATTGTACTGTGGAGTGGTTATTGGTGTAATCCAATTCTTCTCCAACAGCTACGTCATGTTTACTATATTAAAATTTCTTCATGGAACCATGATTCAGGTAAGTTCATTGTAAATAATCATAAATAGGCCTTTTGCATTTGACCTTGTTCACAGGGCATGATTAATGCCTCCACCAGCTACAACATGGAGCTCTTTCGAAAACAACACCGCACCGAAGCGGCTTTTGCAGCCAATATTATATGGACATTGGCACAATTTGTTCTTGTGTTTTTTGCCTACATTACACCACACTGGAGGCATTTTTATCTTTTGACATCTCTACCAAGTCTATTTGCCATATCTTATATTTGGCTGGTACCGGAGTCTCTTCGATGGCTTTTGGTCAACAACAAAGTTGAAGAAGCAAAAGTGGTAGCACAGAGATTTGCAAAAATCAATAAAATCAAATTAGAAAGTAATTTCGAGAAGCAAATCACAAACTTGGGACATGTGTTGACCAATTCTGAAGGCACAAGCAATAATTATGATTTTAGGGATCTGTTTAGAACTAAAAACATAAGGAGAACAACTATTCTGGCCATCTACCTTTGGTGTGTACAGCTTAATTAATACATTTAAAACTGTATCAAGTTATTGCAACTTATTTATTGTAGTTCTTTCAATCAGGTTTGCTGCTTCTGTTGTCTACTATGGCATCAACTTCTCTTTACCTGCTCTTGGAGGTAATAAATATGTCAACTTTTTAATTGGAGTAGGAGTGGAGTTAGCATCAAGAATCATTCTGTACCCAGCTTTGAAATTGTAAGTAAATAATGTGAAAAACCAATATAAATCTACATTTGGTGATTTGTAATTATATAGTGTAGGCAGAAGAATACCAAATGCAATTGCCTTTCTCTTATCAGGAAGTCTATGCATTGCAGCAGCTTTGATTGACAACTTTGTTACCAGTAAGTGCTTTTGCAATTCAAATCATCAATTTACAGTTTCTGATGCAAATCACAGGTGATGTAGTGAATGTGAAATGGATTTCAATTGGATGTGCTCTAGTTGGAAAAGCAGCTTGTTCAATTGCATTTGCCTGCGTTGTTCTGCTGACTTCTGAACTTCTACCAACAGTTATCAGAGGAATTGCTCTTGGAGTTTGTGGTTTGTCCAATAGAATTGGTGCAATGTCAGCTCCACAAATTCTTTTATTGGTAACTTTTTTTATTGGTAAACAGTCAAAGAATTATTATGAACAGTTAATGTATCTTTCTTAGGGTGAATACTCAAGTGAAGTGCTACCATTTGTTTGTTTTGGTATAGCTGCATTGCTAGCAGCTATGGCTACTTGGGCAGTGCCAGAAACTCGACATCTGTCTTTACCAGACACAATTGGAGATGCAGAAAATTTGTATTCGAAAAAGAAACCGCTGAAGGGTGAAAAGTTGAATAGTCATGTGAAGGCTAATGGCACAGCTACAGAAACTAATTCAAATGGAAAAGGCATTACAAATCAATCATTTGATGTGAATGAAAAGTTCTAGAGATTTTATTGTTAATTTTTAATCATTTTAAGGTGTTGAGTTTTAGTTGAATCAATTTTATTTACATAATAGTAAAATACACATCCATGACTTATATCTTTTTAGCCATGAATTCACCTTGTATTTTTCTGGAATAAAGCATGCAAATTTATGCATGAAATTTAACTACTTGACATTTTTTCTGTCTAATTTATTAGCATCAGCTATTGAATCTGGTAATGGCTTGTTGTTTGTTTCAGGTAAGAGAAGAATGAGTCCCCCACAAGTGACACCAAGGACACATAAAATTAGGATAGGAAGTAGTTCCCAAATTACATCCTGGAAATAGGAAATGAGTGAATAATTACAGCAAATAGAACTTAACAATAATTATATTCACCAAAAGCAGGATTTGTGGACACACCATTGAGCCAACTCTACCAAGAGTTACACAAAAGCCCAATCCTGCAGATCTATTTAAAAACCAATTACAATTATATTTTTAATGACGAAAATTATGTACCTTAGCAGTGTAGGAAATAGTTCAGTGATATATAAGCCCAATCCAGCAAATGACATAGTTAAACATGAATTGCCAAGTATTGCAATACTAACTGGTAGGTAATTAGTACTACCATTATCTGAAACTTAAGCTATTATTATCAAGCCTTTTTAATGTTATAATAAGTTACCAATTATGAGATATTTAATTAATGAAGAGAGAAATCCAAAAGTTGAACAAAGAAATATAAATGTTGAAAATGGCCTCCTTCTTCCAAACCTAGAATATATTAATGTTATAAAATTTAAAGTGATAATGTCACGAAAAAAATAGCAGAAAGTGGCATTAATTCTTTATCTCGCTCCTTGCTGCGTTTCCTCAATTCCAATTAACCAACACCATCTTTGTTAAATTTTTTAGTAGACTCTGACTGCCATTACGTCACGACCGAGAATGAGGTCGAGACTTTCCTTTCAAACCACATGAACATTTAACTTACAAATTTTATATAAATTGCTACAAAAAATTAAATTTTATGAATTAATCTATACATTTTTTAACATTCTTTTTCATATAAAATAAAAACATGACATTATCACTTTAAATCAATAGAAAATGACAATTTTTACTTTTGATAAAGCAAAATTGGAAAACATCTGCAGACAATATCCAGAGATCCACTGATCATGTAACTGATGTATTTATTCCCACCAAGTTTAGGAATTGACAGACCAATAGCAAAGTAGATTGCATTGGCAGTAAAACTAGGTAAACAAAAGTATGAATGCATTAATTAATCAAATTTTTATTTTGTTTACTAGGTTATTCCCATAATCATGGTGTATTTCCTGAGTCTCTTGGATACAAACAACTCCTTGAGCAGTTTCAGAGAACTCCCTTGCTCAGTTTCCGCCATTTTTGCAGCGATCTTGACAAAGTCTTCGCGGAGTGCGGGTCTCAGTTTGATTTTGTTGAATCGAGCGAATTTCTGGCAAATTTCCCACACTTCGTCGATGTTTCCACGTGCAATGTGCCATCGTAATGACTCTGGGATAAACCTGTAACAGGTGTTGTATTATTTACTACGCAGTGGCGTAACGATAAATTTCGGGCCCAGGTGCGGCGGCACCTTCGGGGCCCCTCCCGCACGCGGTGTTAAAAGTG
>JAQFZP010001494.1:0-19051 GCA_034695745.1 Geophilus truncorum
ACCGGCCATTATCGGCCAATGACTGAATGGCCGGATATAAGAGAGTCACTCTTGTATCCGGACACTCCTATATCCGGACACTTTTCATAGTCCCGCCTATGTCCGGATATAACAGAGTTGACTGTATAACTGAATACACAGAAATGCAGAAATCAATTTACAATACAAAAATATGCAATGGCTTTTCTGTGGTGAATTTACACTAAAAGTACTCAAAAGACAAAGTCATATCCATAACAACAGCCATTCATTTAAAGGAATAGAAAATACTATTCGTTTACCTAAAAAACTGTTACTTAGTAGAAATTTCTTTTTAGCTAATTTAACTCAAAAAACACCTAACGACTAATTTACAATGTAAAAATTAGTGATAAAACAAAATCTGATAAAAAAAAAACACACACTAGTTCCATTTGGTGCCACCTGGTGCCACCAAGTTTTCAAGTCATCTAATGTTACCAAATGCTCTGAATGATTTTATCTGCAAATTTTCTGACTAATATGATACTAAAATATAATTTTAACAACACATCAGTTATCAGTTCTCTATTCGGTTTTCCTTCAAGGCAGTAGTTCTTAAACTTTCTTGAGTCACAACTTACCTTTTAAGAACGAAAAACTTATTGCAACCACCTAGCTTTAATGAACAAGAGGGAAAGAGATATTTTGCGAATAATAATTTTTGAAATACTATCTCTTTAAAATTTGTTATTGACTTACTGTATATATTTTTATGAAAAACTCATTCATTTTGCACACAACAAATCATGCGATGGCAATACTGAGCTGTAATTGTACAAATTACAAAATTTATTTTACTGCAAAAACGCTAAGCACCCATCATTTTGAGAAACACTGCTTTAAGGCATAATTTTAACACCGATATTACAACTTGATATTTATAATTTTTTTAAACCTACTTCAAACTATTATTTCTATACGTACTATGAAATTTTATTCAAAAAAATATCTTCTGGCAAATTTAAGATCAATATTATTCTTGTCCATGAACATGTTTAAAAAAAAAAAAAAACAGTTTTAAAATGTCATGTAAATCACCAAAAAAAAGTTGGAAAGGATAAAATTGGAACATACAAAGAACAAATTGCCAGAAAGATTTTTCTGATTTCATCTGCCATACATTTCACTCGGGTCTTATTTCCCTCCATCAAGAATTCCTTATTTGAGAAGAAAAGAAGAAAAGAATTATGAAAAATTAAAAAGCAGCGGCTTTTCTCGTCGCGCAGTAGAAGAGCTCGGATTTTAGTTTCGAAGAATGGAATGAGAAAAGAGGAAGAAGAGTCAAGGGAGATGAAGAATTCTTCATTTCAGTTTCCATACAAATTCTCGCTCCCTTGTTACTAGACTCATTCTAGAGGAAATGAAAAAGCGAAAGAAAAAAAAAAAAAGGTTTTGGAAGTCTTTTTAACGCATCACTGAGAAACACTTACCCAGAGTGGCAAAAATGAAAAAAGATGGTTAAAAATCTCTTCGTGACGTTTTTGCTGTAATTTCAGCACCGTTGCCAACATTTGTCACCACATACATTCGATTCAGTGATTTTTAAGTAGAAATAAAGAAGTAAAGTCGACTATATATTTATTGTGTTTATCCATACACTTGTTCATAACTGATAAGTCTACCGTATTTTCTCAAATAATGCTTGGGTCTCAATTAAGGCGTCCACAAAGTCATTAAAAAACATTCAAAATACACCTTTTTGATTAATCATAAAAACATAAAGTGGGTTTTAAGAGTGTTTTAGCATTGTTTATAGCATCAAAGATGCTAAAATCAGTCTGAAACACCTTTAAAACAATGTGGTTACGCTAACTTTAAATCATAACAGAAAGTAATTCTATTATTTTACATTTTTTATTTCTGTCTTGAGAACAATACTTATTACAAATTTATTTGGATGTCAAAATTCAAATATCTTCTACATTTATTTTATTTATTTATTTATACATTTCAATTCACATTTCTTATCTCCAAACTGTGTCTGTCTTTGATATGCAAATCACATATCAGCTCAGTGGACCATTTTTCAGCTTCCTAATCAGCCTTATTCCAAAATGAAATAAAACAAACAACCTTTGGGGAAATAAAATATGGTAATCATGAGGAAAATGTACTTGCAGCAGCTTTTTTATTCTTCTCTTCAAGCTGAGATGAGTTTATCTCTGGTCTTAAATAAAGATTTAGTTGTTGATTGACAGATGAATCCGGGAAAAGTTTGCTTCGACGACTTCACTTTCATCACAAAGTCAAATTGCCAGTTCTTGTTGCATGGGATCTTGTGTCCATCAGATAAAGCAAAAGTTCCGCCATCATGAGGACTTAACAATAAAAAACCCTTTCTGATTCGACCGAGAGATAGAATCACAAATAGAAGCAATGCAAGGAGACGCAGTGATGCGAAACAGACACGTCGTTCTCTAGAAAAAGCCGACATTCGCAGAAAAAAGAAGCAAAGTTTGATAATGACCGAGAGTTGTTTGGGATACAGACATGAGAGAAGCGGAACGATCAATGAAAAACATCAATAATCATCAAACAGTAGAAGACAAAATAAAATAAACATTGTATCTTTGCTGTTAACGAAGAGTATTTTCGATACTGTTTGTGGTAGATTAAAGAATTTGTTCTGGAGCTTTTCGTTCATCACCTGTTACAAGTTTGTAGAACATTACAGGTAACACGCTATAAACACTGTAGTAGTCACATTCAAAGAAGCAAGTGTTAAGTGCATTATGCGGGTTGTGTTAAAAAAATGTGATGTCACTTCTTTTACAGCATTGTAATCAACCAATTAGCACACATGTTTTTTTAATACAACACTCACTATTTTTGAATGCAACTAGTAATAGTGCTTTCAATGCAGCCATCTTCTTTAATCAAATCTATAATGGCAATTCTTTAGATTAGCAACCATTCCTAATCAGTCTGATTTTTGTTTTAGTAATCTTATTAATCCAAAAGGTTGATCATACCAAGTTTAATCTGGCCAAAGTTTTTGTTTGCAACAGCAATTCAAAACAGCATTTTAAGCTGCGAGTCCCAATAGCACAAGTGAACTGGAAAACATATAAACTGCTTGTAACTTATCAAAACCCTTAGGACCAACGTGTAGAAAAATGTATGCAACTCCAGGTAAGATTAGGTTAGCACTGGAAAGGCAGTGTACTTGATCCATGAATCTTTCCAATTCCAGTTCAGTTGGAATTTCCCCTAAAACTTCCATCCAACTTACCAAAGTCAAACTTTCTTTTTCTGACATTACCATCAAATTCCTAACATGGTATCACGCAGGCGAGCTTTGTAGAGAAACGTGGATGGTGAGTGGTTAGGGCAAGACACCACGAGACCTTTACCTCAATCCGTGTCTTATATCCATTAAGACAGACACGGCTTCTCCATTAAGGTGCAATCAAAAACTCCACAGCTTTCCGTATCCAGCACGAGCCCAGTAAATAATGCACTCGATGCTGAAAACCATTTGATGGCGCGAAAACAAAAAACTCCCAAAGGAAGCTAAACGACTACAAATTTCTCCATTAAAACAAGGGACAAGAGAAAAAAAATTGTTTGCCAACTTGCAAATGTCTCCAAAATTACTCCCTCAGCTTTAATTGTTAATGGTAACATGCAATAAAGTGTTGGATAATTTAGCGCCTTCAATTCCTTCTCGGTCCTCTAGCACTTAAGTTTTGATGCAGGGAAAACCCGAACGACGGCTTCCATTTGTTAATGGAAAGAAAAAAGTAAAAATACAAGTTGCCATTTGTTACGAAGTGAAGTACTCCATCTCGTGTCAACTTAAGTTTCTGCTTTTCAAAATGCTTTTCAAAATAAATAATATATTCGATCAGGGTTTAGTTCGAGACAAATGACATTAACAGTCTGCCTCTGCAACTCAAAATAACAGTAGCAGTTGAAATGCAAGTTTGCAAAACAAGTAAAAAGTTGATTTAGGTCCAATTTTAAGAAAAATTAGAAGCTACAATTACTGTATTGATTTCTCTTCATTTTCTTTCATATTTTTAGAAGCATCTCGACTACAAAAGAGTTCACTTCTTGCACAATGTACAAATCTCATCCCATAGGAACTAATTTATTTCAAATGCAAAAAATCACCAATTTCTGCATTTAAAAAAATGACTTTTTGAACTTTAAAAAGACTTGAATAAATATACTTAATTAAAAGACTTGATTAAATATTTAACTTTTCTTTTAGTAGTGACAGTAGAAGTAGCACCAATGTAGCCTCTAGTTCTATTACAAGTGCAAATAAGAGCTGTAGCAAAACAAATTTACTTTAGACTCCAATTCATTTTCTCTTCTCAACTAGAAACTGTGGACATCATCTCTGTTTATCTCTTTCTATGATGTTTGCTTGGAAGCATAGGCCAAAAGACAATCATACCTTATAAACCAAGGAAATATGTTTTCAATCACCACTAAAAGAAAAAAATCCTTGATGAATGGACGGAGGTAAAGGTGAAGTCAATTACTGACATTTCTGCGAACGAAGACAGATCGAAGAATTTTTTGCACAGAGCCCTAGGTCTAATTCATCAAGACCAGTAATAGTAAAAGGCTTTTTATTGTACATTCAACTGGACCGCCATTACCATAAACCCCATTTCCTCAACCAGATTCCTTGTAATGCTGTAATAATTATGACCACACTTTGGTGTAAATTTATTTTATGAACATGGCTATTCCAGAAAGTGCAATGTGCATGTATGTTTCCAACCAAATAAAAGCCAACAAGTGACCTCCAGAGACAAATAAAATACATTTACATCACTTAGCAGCTTATGGAGCCATTAACTCCACATTTATCATCTCTACACTGTAAATTCAAATGTTTTAAAATATAGTATTTTTAACAGCTTAATGCAGAATTAGATTCTTAATGCATACTACTTGTTTGCCGAGTGCAATATTTTTTGGATAATCAAGTTGCAAAAAAATAGCCTCAACTTTAGACGCTTTAAAATTTACCGTACCCTTAATTTAGATTTACAGTAGAAGAAGTAATCTTTGCTCAACATGAAGAAATGACTTTCGATTCGAGTGAAAACCTTTTGCATGTCAAGATTCTCATTCCAGACTTTGGGTTAAATATTAATACTAAACTGTCAATCATCAGAGTGCAGTGCACAATCAGAATCTATGAATTTTGAAAACTTTGCCATGGAAGCAAGTTTCAGAGAAATTGCCTCTAACACCACTTGGAGTTTGCTACTGATCATTGAGAACTCAGTAAATTGTGTTAGGAGAGATAAATAGTGTACAAACTTGTGTGAGGAGGAATAGAGGATGGCGAAAATCAATTCAATTTCCCAGAGTAGGCCCAAACTCAATTGTCAGTTAGAGCCTTGTATTTACCTTGCACAACATAAAGCAACCCTCAGTGCTCTTCATATGTGTGAATACTGAATAGAAATGGACATCAGGCTAGGCAGCAAAGAGATGGAAAATTCATTTTACAGCCTCGACAAAAGTGTAAACATGGATCAACCTGGGCATAAAAGTGCCACCTACAGGCAAAGTACCACCGGTCTCTGGCAAAACCGAGATGCGATCGAAAGCAATTGCATCTACTTATTGAAACATAAGCCGCAGTGTCTATTAAAGTCGCCATTATTTTAGTCCATCTTTGACAGAGTTGATATTGTTTTGGTGATTATCCATGTTTAATACTTGGGATTTGTAACTAAAATACACCAACAGAGTTTACACTTATAGATTTTCATGTGCAGAGTTCAACATTTCAACCGCTGGATTTGTAGATGTTATCAAGACTCACTTAAAGTTATTAATTATCTACTTGTGTTTTTTGGTGTGTGGCCATCTCAGGTGACTGCTTTTCATTGTCACTATGGCAACTGTTTGTCCAAAGTCTCCTGTTTTCGATAAATAATTGATTTGTTTACATTAACCTGAAGTCTAGCAGATCAGGTCAAAGGATTACACATTCAGTTAATCCAGCTCATTGTCAAACAGTGTTTAGTTGTCATTAGTTTAATAGATGATTAATTAATTCAAGTAATTGGTTGTGCAACACTTGATGTTTTAAGAAAATTCAGAATCACGCTTGTTCATTAAACTGTCATGTAATTGCATTAAGATATTTTATAGTGAACCAATTAAAGAGGGACAAGCAGCTGATATGCCTGTTTCTTCTCACACTTTTATGAAAATTGAATTGATGAATTCAGCCTTGCACACTTTCGAAAGTTAACTTTAAATCTGATGCAAACCAAAACATATGCTTCACAAATCCCTGTCTCACACTTAAAGTCACATGACAATAAGGCATAGAAGCATTGTTGTCACTCTTTTTGAAAGATCAGAATCCTCTTGATTTTGAAACATAAAGTGCAAACATAGAAAGACGAAAAAAAATTTGTTTTGGTAGAAGTTCACACTTCCTAAAAAAATCATGTTTGACTAGTCAATGCAAGTCAAACATGATTTCAAGACCCTTAACGGTGCTCTTATTGTTTCATGTATTCTTCTTGTCCGAAAATTCTGAGACAAGTTAAAACATAGAAGATAAAAAATGAGCTCAAATTCTTCTTACAAGTGTCAACCTCACTTAAGCACATTAGATGCTTTTGCTTCTAATAACAACCATTTGTAGACAGAAACAATTCTACATTTCATGCCTAAAATATCTAAAAGATCTTGGTATATATTGAGCCTTAGTAGAAACTTTTGGCAATGGAAACTTTCTAAAACTTGCTACACAAACTCCTGTGGATCCAAGTCCTCAAGACACAAACAAACCTGGTCATCCACACAAAGCCCAATAATTACTCACATTCTACAACAACTAAGGAATCCAAACCCCCTGGCCAAATCCCAATGCCACCACAATGTCACAGCAACTCCATCTCATCCTTCAAAACCAAACATTTCCACCCCTGCAGTGCCCCTTTAATGATACAAAAAAATTCCAATTGATAAGTCCGCACACAAAACACGAGTTAATTGCATTTTAATACATTTTTCAGAAACAAGAAAAAAAAATCTTAAACTAAGTGTAAGGTAAAGATATTACACTTGCAGAGAAAAAGAAAGAAAGAAAAAAGTGGGGAAAGCATAGAGGCATGCACGAGGGATTCTCTTGTTAAATGAAGAGCGAAATTAACTTTGTCTCCTCCCATGTTCCATTTAAGGCTGTTGGTAATTGGGTGCACGTTTCCTCTCTCTCCCACTTCACCTGGCCCGGCGTTGCTCCAAATGACAAATCACTTTCTGCCTATTAGCGAGACAGACCATCGCTTTGCACAACCTGCTTATTAGATTGCATCCATCCACTCCGACTGAAACCGACCTCCAACAAATTTGCACGTTGCCTAATCACGTGCGACACTCGTGACCCGCACTTGAAGAAAAAAATTTGTAGTTGAAACTCGTTGTAATGAAACTCGAGGGACCAAATAATGAGAGAAGAAGACTGAATTTGGTCTGTTTTTGCTATTTTATCCACAATCGTTAGGTTTTGGTTAATTTTGATAATGGGAGTCGATTCTTGGTGTTACTTTACACTTAGAAATGTGTTTAAAGCCATTTGTCATGTTTAATAAACAAGCTTCGCTCCCTGGTGGTAAATTTTGGCATAATTTTAAATTATAACCGGGATTATTTTTTTTCAAGTTAGATCGAGGAGACAACTCTTTCCCCACGGATTTTACACAAGTGCAAATAATAAACGAACCCACCTAGTGTTGTAAATTCCAACTACTTTACTACTTTACTTTGAGAACTAGGCCCCTTAGCGGCAACATTCCTTTAATATTTTCATTTCAGTGCTGTTTTCATAAACAAATGTCAAAACATGTTTATAAAAATACATTATTTATTTATTAATAATAAATAAATAAATAACTTAAAAAGCGTATTTCCTGTTTTGCCTTTATAATACTCCGCATTCTTAAAAATAATGTTTAAAAAAAAACAAACAACTCGCAGCATCCATTCTAAAAATACCCAGAGTAAATAAAATCCGGAAGTGTATGAAGTCGTCAAATGCCGTATCACGCGTTCGTGTCACGCGCCACCTATTTTACGAGCTAATAATTCGCGGTTATGAGTAAATTCCCGCTATTTATTAACTCTGACCCTTCACGCGGCTCATCGCGATCCAAATCCGAATTCATTATGTCTTTATTTTTAAATCCTCCTTTCGTTGTCGTCACTTATCTAATAACATTCCACGCTAAAACACACACACACACACACCGTGAAAAAATGGTGCTGACACCTCTCGCCCTCGCCCTCGCCCTCGCCCCCTGGTGGCTGATGAAGACGCACGAGTGTTGACGACTTAGTTCTGGAAAGAGACTTTTTTCAATATAGAAACTCCCAGGAAACCCACCAGGGGGAAGAAAAGACAGGAAGAGATGTTGCTCTGGGATTTCATCACAGACTTATCCAATCCAACCGGAAATGACCAGACACCTCGGTGATGGCATCTCTCGTAATGATTAATCTTGTCGATTTTCAAGCTGCTTTTTGCTGATAGTTGTAATTTATAGCTCCGAGTCGCATTAAAGTAGATGATTTTTTTCAAGTGAATAAAAAGTGAGTTTTGGTCGATTTTCTCGAGAATTGTTAAAGTTAGCTTAATTTTGATGATGAAAGTCGATTTAGTATGTTGTTTTACACATAGAAAACTATTTTTTCACGCTTGATCGTGTACTTCGCCCTCTGGTGACAAAATTCGAAATTATTTCAGTAAAATTCATATTTAGCTTAATTGCGCTAATACAAAGCATTTCTTAACATTTTCAAATGCCTCATTGCCCGTTTCGTCTATCACTTTCTCCCCTGGCGTCGAAATTTATCAATAACTTTAATTATTGAGTTCAACTTAATTCAAAATTTTGACTATAAGGGATTGAGGAAACTATGGTAGCACTCGGTGCGTAGTTTGTTGTTTGGTTTTATTCTTGGTTATTAATTTCTTAAATGTGTACGAAGCACAGAAGCGGAAAGTTGAAGTGAGTAGCTTGCAATCTATAATTTCATCTTGGGGTTTATGGCAAGTCATTTTAAGGGAGCGCTCGACCATCTGGAAGTGAAGGTGAAGCTTTCTAGTTTCTCTTCACCGAATGTTTCCACGCCGCTGAGCAAAACTGCAGGTTTTTCGAGATTTCAAACTGATTTCTAGGGGTTTGCAAGGCAAATAGGAACGCATGCTTTATTCAAACCCCACTAACATTTTCCCTCTTCTCTTTTGTTTTATTTTTGCCTGCAACTTACTTTACAAGACGGCTTCTACATAACTCATTGTTTTTTGTTGTTTTTTTTTGCCACGGCTTCTATTCGAGGTTCATTTTAAATGCGACCCCTCACTTTAGTCAAAGTTTTTTAAAAATCAAAACTGTTTTGAATTAAGCGTTAACTATGATTTAACTTGTTAATTCAGCCAATAGCAAGTGTCTGCACTAGATCAAAGATAACTGTTTTCAACCTAATTGGTCAGAATTAAGTTACAGTTTCTTTAGTTAAAGGTCAAGTAAACCAAATTAGTTTTTTTTATTAAAATTGAATCTACACATTGCCAATGCGAAAATGCATTATGGGAATTCTGAGTTTGTGACGCAGGAAAACCCTACTTGAGAGGTTAAAATTCTGGATGTGTGACTGAACAACACTGAAACCATTGCAGGCAATTAATGCTATAGGGGCTACAGCTCCCATGGTGTATCTTCCCGTTGACAATTGTCTTTTTTACAAAATTAACGCGTCTACAAATCATTTAACAACGATTAATTAATGTTTTACGATATACAAGTATAGATTGATTTTTAATAATAAACCAGCTCAGTTCACTTGACCTATAAGTTAATTACAAATGTAAACCCAGCTTAAAACTGTTACAACGTTAAAGTAGACACCCTACATATATCTATGGATTATATATCTCTCAAAATTACCCAACCAAGAATTTTTAATACCAAACAGAAATAACAGCAATGACGTACCACTCCTCGACGAACCATCAACATGCAAATGCAGTTGAAAGCATTTGCCTGCAATGGAAACTGAGTCCTTAACTGCAACTTAGATTCAAATACCATGCTAATGGCTTAGAATTGAAATTCCAAACCAAAGTCTGCGCAAGTCCTGATATCAGCTTTCCCTCTCTTCTTCCAAATCACCAAATCAGCAACCAAAATCTACATCAGCAACAACAACATCATCACAGAGCTAAGCCTTCGTAACTAAAGACCAGTTCTCATGAAACTGAAAACTCCAATGTAAAATGATATATATGGTCCACACAAACAAATTTAATTTCACATTACATTGCATTCACAGCCAAGAGCAGCTCTTATCCTCGTAATCATGAATTTAATCATCTCTTTCATTAATATTGCACCAACTTGCAGAGGAGCGCTAAAAAATGTTTCATTTTTCTTCTTCTATTCTCAAATCCAGGATATTAAATCTTAATTGAATTTTTCTCTTTTTCTCTTTTTTTTCTCGGAAACTTTATTAATTAGTCTGGAATGTTCGTTTCGCTCTCTATTAAGCTGTGACCACAATTCTTTCTCCGACTACCGAAAAAAACTGCGAAACGAGCGTTCTTCGTTTAGTGAGTTTAGGCAAACAATCTTCGTTTGCTCTTTGCCATTTTTAATTTCACCGAGTTTTTCTTTAATGCAGATGACTGTACAATGAGGCCATTTTCATTTCTCTTTTATGCACCGGGTTTACTGCCATTGACCTTTCACCTTCATTTTGCCAGCATTGTGGCAGTGGCCGGCCCTGGAAATGAGGTTTAGGGGTCAACGAGTCCCATAAAATGAAATCACCGATGAAAATGCTTTTTAGGGTTATGCTCGACCTCGATGATTAATTTGATTAAAGTCCATGTCACTGGCAAAGACAACGAAATTTTGACGGACGACTTAGAGTTCGCGAACAGCAATATTTTCACGAATAACTTTGCAGTAAATTGCGTTCTTTTTCTAAATTTTACTCCTTATAGTATTTTTTATGTTTTTGTTTTGTGACAGATTGTGCAAGACCAGATAATATTGCAGTGGTTCTCAAACTTTCTAGAGTCGCGACCCACTTTTTAAGAAGGAAAAACTTTTGCGACCCACCTATAGATTTAATAACATGGGGAAAACAGAAAAAGAAATAGCTCTTAAAGTCGCCAGTGGCTAGTTAAAAATATATGAAAATAAAATTCAAAGACAAGCAAGAAAAAGCTCAAAGCAGACAGATCAATAATAAGACTCAAATTACATCAAAAACTCAACCGGTTTATTATGCCTTACCGTACTTTACGTATAATATATTTATTAATAGTCGAAAGACAGCGAAAGATCAAAGACCTGGAAATCTAGTCAACCAAATCCAAGATGCCAGATCCCGACAAAGCTTACACGGCTTACACAAGCAATGGTAGATTAGATTGTGAACCCTGCTGCCCCTCAGACAAGTTCACCAAAACGGCGACACCCCTAGATGCATCATGGGAAAAGAAGGTATTTTTCAATATAATAATAATAATTTTACAACTACTATCTCCTTAAAATTTGTTATTGACTTATTTTATAAAACTTTAATTCATTTCTCATACTATGGATCGTGTCTGATGGCAACAGTGAGGTGTAATTGTACAAATTACAATTTTTTTTTTTTTTTAAAAGTTTCAAGACCCACCAGAAATCATCTTGCGACCCACAACTTTGAGCAACTCTGCTACATTAAATAAATACTTTTAATATCCTCTGGGCATTAAAATGAGAGATATTGTTGTTTGTCGAATCAGTTGCCATTGGTTGATTCTAATTGCAACCACAAGATAAGCTTACAAGTTAAAAACTTTTTAATCATAAAAGCTACTTACTTAATAATTCAATTTATTAATTACTACATCTAAGTAGACAGAAACTGCAATAAATTATTCAAAATTTTATCACAAATCCACAGTTAAAGCAGCAATAAGAACATTTGCACAAATAAATGTACTTAGTATAATGAAGCACATGCTCAGCCATTTTTTTTTCACATCCTGCAATGCCCAGATGGTTCAATTCTTGCTTCCTACAGAGCAATGCTAATCATGTCCAAAATTTACATCCAAATAAACCCATCCCAAGACCTTGTCAGCTGCAAAAAAAAATCCCAAATCATAAATATTTTATATTCTCTTAAAACCATCCCATTATTATACAAAACCAACAAAAAGAAGGATAAAGAAGAAAAAAAACTTGCCACAATCAACTAAGTTCAAATAAATAAAATGCAATTTCCCTCATAAACCATCAAACCACAAACATTAAATTAAGCAAATAGAAAAAAAAAAGTAGTAGTAGAGAAAAAAATATTTTAAGATTTAACAAATCAAAAAAAATTATAAAAAAAAATAAAAATGAAATGAGAGGGAGTTACGAGCGAAAACAAGCAGACAAAACCTGCAACTCGTTTCGGAAGAGTAATAAACACGGGCGCCATTAATTCAGTTTGGTGCCTTCGAGTGCCAGCAGTACTTTGCTGCGTTTAACGAAGCTTGCAGCAATTCCGAGCCCCACGTTTGGGCACCAGAGCCCTTTGACGCGGTTTTCGACGACAATCGAAACACTTTTTTTAAGGACAGTGAAAATATTCTATTTTAACAATTATTTATTGCTAAAAATATTTGTGATAAATGCATAAAATGTAATTTTTGCCGGAAAAGTTTATACGAAACGTGTGTAAAACGTTTAAAATCATCTAAATTTACGAATTAAATTATCAAAAAAATACGGTACCAGAAACGTGTTAAGCATTTTAAAAAATTCGGCTGAGCATTGTAAAAGTTATCTGATAAACATGTTTAAGTGTGTTTATGATCAGATTTTTTTGTCCTTATGTTCTTACTCTTATTTGTCAAATTTATACAAAATATTTGATTCTTTTAAATAACTACATAAAAAATTTTCAAATCTTAAATTTCAATTTTCAGTGACTAAAACTACTAAATTTGCCATTTGAGTTACAACAAATACAATTTAAAAAAAAAAACAATTGTTAGAATAATTTGTGAATAAATTTTTTTTACTGTATATTTGACACATTTTGGCAGCATACATATGCGCATAAAACTCAATTTATTTTGCATGTAAATCCGGGCCTATTTATTGCAATTACTCTCATTACGTCACAAAAATCATGACGTAGTTAATTACGGCGTCGTGTTGTGACCACGTCTTCGTGTTATTTGAATCGTCTTTCATTTTCCTCGTTGCTTTTTGTGCACCGATAATTGGCGTGTGGATGAATTTCTGCCTCTGTCTTTTGACAACTGCTATTAATCTTCGCATCACGAGACTAAAGACGAGAAATTATCTTCCTCGCTGATCTTATCGAGCAAGAAAAATGTTCCGCCTTGTGGTGCACCTCTTGCTGTGAAGTGACTGCCATTTGCGGGAAATTTTATGGTTTTGTGGATTGATTTTGTCAAAACCAACACCAGAGGGGGTACTGTAATTTAATAATGAACCACGTTGTAGAAAGTCTTCAAAAACTAGCTGGCCTCAAATAGTAGCCTCCTTTACATTTCAGCTTTTCATGCTATAAACAAGGCGAGTTCTCTACTTGTCAATCGCAGATTGTTACGATAAGCCTTAGTTGATGTTTGAAGAAATAACAGATTCATTTTCTAGTTGCCCATTATTCCGCTCATCCCCAATGGGGATATTTTGAAACCTCAGTTTACTTTGGAAACAGCTGAATTTGAAGTTTCGGCTTCCTCCAATTCCAGGATCAATCATCCAAACATGGCTCTTCAACGCATTTCATCCATTTCCCTGAAATCCCTGGAGGAAAAATCAGTTGCATCTTGACTTCTTTCATAAACAACAATGCAAATTCAGTCTCCCGTATTAAAAAGTGTTGAAAGCAAAGTCATCAAAGCACTCAAATCTAAATAAAATATTTACAAATCTCTACAAGTCTTAAAAAAATCACATCAAATCTCTTAGAAATCTTCACAAATTCATCAAACTTTGACAGCATCGCCACCATTTTAGTGAGCAAAGTGAACTTCACAAAAGCCAACATCCCAACCATTACTTTCCCTTTAAACCACCAGCAACTGCAACAACTCCCTATTGCCTATTGGCTGTCACCAAACTTCCCCTGTCAGTAAAAGATTTCAATAAGTCTGGCACTATAGCTTCTTGCTTCGACGTGTCCAAACCATACATTTGACATATGACACCGTACATTTGACAACCTCGTTGACTTTCATCTCCGCACAAAGAAAAAATTAGAAAAAGAAATAGCAAAATGCAAACCACAAATTCCTGCAAATATGTCACCACGTCGAACGCGCTACATCTAACGTCAAGAATCGAATTTGCAAACCAAACTGTCACGCCAACTTTCCTCTTTCCCTTCCCCTTCCCTTTATCGACTCGCGTTCGAACGGTAGCAATAACGAGGGAAAAGTCGTAGGATGTAAATAAATAAAGAGGATTGTGGGAGAAAAGATTCACTTACTTGTTACAACACTGATTGAATGGAGTTGGACCAGAAATGCAGAAAAAAACACTTTCTTTTGTGTCTTTTGTAAATTCCTTTACGAGGTCCAAAGAGACGCGTCCTTTGTGGCCGGACCAATCAGCGTCGGCTTCTGATAAGACGTTGTTAATGGTAAATCTTGTATTTAAAAAAATAAAAAAATAAAGGAATTTAGATAAAAATGAGACTTTAAAGAGGAAGTGTAATTTTACTTCAAAATAAATCGACAGACGACGCTGCTATGCTACCTAATCTAGTATATTCTCTCATTTTAGAAGCATTAGCACCATCTAGTGAGAGATTTTAAACTAAATTGGCTTTTAGTATTAATTTTTTTTTTATATATATGACTGTATAGTAGTCTGGCGACTTTTAACGTTATAAACGCTTTTAATTAAAAAACTACTTTAACGTAAACTTAATCAATCTGTTTGTTTGTTTCTTATTGACGCAATAAACTGTCAGCGTAGGGATTAATGTGGCAGCTATCTTCAATTTAATCACGCTAATCCGAACTAACGCCGAGTCACCGA
The DNA here is from genome assembly GCA_034695745.1 of Geophilus truncorum. Lineage (NCBI taxonomy): Eukaryota > Metazoa > Arthropoda > Chilopoda > Geophilomorpha > Geophilidae > Geophilus > Geophilus truncorum. Next base: position 15,078 of record JAQFZP010001494.1, read on the forward strand.
CTTAAGTGTTCCGCACTTTCTTCTCTTTAATTCTTCAATTTGATTTCGACGTAAAAGACTGAAGGCGAATCGAGTCAAATGTTGCAATTAATTATATCCTTAATCTTAAGTGATGGGATTCTGACGTTTGATTTGCATAATTAAAACCCAGTTAAATCGAATTAAAGACAGCGTCGACGGATCTATTGATCTGTGGGCGTTCAAAATTGGTTCGAGGGCTTTCTTTCATGTTCGTGCATTCCCAGGCAACGTGTTGGAGAAAAAAAGGTGCAGACAGATACAATAAATCTCTTGATATTTTCATTCGATGTTCATCTTTTAGCTCTTAGATTGAAATTTAAAATTAGCCCATTTTTTTTTTCAATTTATCTTGATAATTGTTGGATTTAGGTTAAATTTGACACCAGAAATCGACTCCGGGCGTTATTTTATTCTTAGAAAAGTACTTGTATTATCGTCATTTCTCATGTTAGCATAACGCGCTTCGCCGCCTAGTAGTGAAATTGTGCACTCGATATAGAATTTCCTTATTTTTCGTATCTTCTCGAAAATTGTTGAAATTAAATTATTTTTTTAAGTGGTAATTAATTCGGGTTATCTTTTTAGTAAGATAACCTAACCCCGCCACCTAGCGATAAAATTCAGCACTAAATTGTGAAACTTCTACAAAAAGTGCTCTCTCGAGTTAACATTCGATCGATAAAAACAGAAACAGCCAATTACCTTTTATCCCTATCGGCCAACGACTCAAATTCCTCTTTCCACAAAATATCGTCTCGAGTTCTGTTGAAAAACACGAGTCGCACGACTCTGTATAAACAAACAAAAAAAAACATTAAATTAAATTAAGTTGTTTTTTTTTTGTTTTTTTTTTTTTTTAAGTGGTAATATTTGTGCGTGCAAATGTTTATCACTCGGTGCGGTAAATTAATTTCGTGTAACTAGCGATAAAAGGCGGCAAAATGTATTTTTCCACGAGTCGCATTTGCTTTTTGGCGCTGGCCGAATCAACACGGCAGTAAAAGCAAATGTTTCAGTCGTAAACTATTTCTATTATTCCCTTAGTTGCTGACAAGTCGATTCCAAGTCATGTGTGAGATGCGCGCGCATCTTGTTTCGTCGGAACCGAGTCGAGATGAGTAAACTCACATTTTTTGCTCGCTCGTTTTGACGAGCACACGATGCACAATCGCGATCATCGGTGTCACTCCCGTTCCGGCGGCGAATAAAACCAATTCTTCACAACTGTCGAGTCTGTTTTCTTCCAAATAACCGAAATGGTCGCTGATCTGCACGTGATCTCCTATAAAAACACGAGCAAAAAAATTGAATTATGTAAATAAAAGTAGTAAAAATGCATCAAATTGTCTTAAAGTTGTTTTCGATTTACATTTTTATCGCGATTTTATTGGTGTTTTTTTTTTTGTACTTTGAAATTTGCAACAATGACTGAAACAATGCTTTCCATTGCGCGATAGTGATGAAATCTGTCACTACGTGGCGGATGGAAAATGGCGAATTAAAAACCTTCTAAAAATACAATTTTTACTGTATGTAAATTTATTTATCCAGTTTTCTGAATATAAAATTAACTACTAACATTACCAGCGCCGCCTAGTGACAAATTATGTCCTTAAATTTATTTTTTCGGTTAAATACTCACAAAAAAAGGGATAAAAAACTCAACTTTTTTCTTCCCAACTTTCACACATTTCTATTAATAGTGTTTTTAATTAAGTACCGAATCTCATCACGACCACGAAGCCATTAAACAATCGGACGTTTTAAGACTGCACTCAAAAGACCCCTGCGTGTTTAATCTTTAATTTGCTGTCCTGCCACTGTCAGCAGCTAAATTATGAGCCATAAACTTTTCACTTTTATTTTCCTATTAAATGAGACTTCAAGAATAGAAATAGAAATTTAAAAAAAATAAAAAATAAAAAATAAAATCGACCAAAAAAACCTTTAATTACTCACCTAATTCAAGTTTATTTATGTACGGCGTCAACGAACCGTCCGGATATATCTTAATCATCAAATTAAATTTCTTTCCGTCGTTTTTTGAGTTTTCTTCACCTTTTTTAAAGTTTAACGGAATTGGAGTATAACTTCGTTCTAATTCTGTATCTAATTTAGTAAAAAAAAGGGTTAAATTTTTGTTAAAGTAAGAAAAATTTTTGTATTTTTTATACCGGTTTTATTCAATTTTAACGAAACGTGTTTAGCGGTTGGAATCTGCATTCTGCTGCCATCTATGAACGCAAATGTGAGTAAAAATGTGTTTTTCGTCAATGGACGTCTACCGATTAATTTACAGCTGCGATAACGTAATTCTAAATAAAGAACACAAATTAATTTTATAAAAAATTTTTAAATAAAACATTAGGCTTCATTTTTAAAAATAGTGGGTAGGTATTTCAAAATTATGATTTAAGACAAGAAAAACTAATGTTATTTTAATAAAATCGGATAAATAAACATTTATTTTTCAGTTTACCAATACCTTTTTCGTCAATTTCCGAGAACTTTTCATTCAAATCCAGCGAATTGCCGAGTTTTTCCCACTTCGTAAATTTACATTTCCTCAAAATAATCTCAACTTTCCCATAATTCCCAATATTTATCGTAACGAAATCTCCCTGAATCTTCTCTTCTAAATCTAAATTTCAAAACAATTCATTAGAACGCAAAAAAAAAACTTATTTATTAATTCTCCATGAAGTCACTTACCAAAGTGCACATAGGAAACGACATCTCTCAGCAAAACTGTAACCAACATCAACTTCTCCTTCAAAATATCAAAAATAATATTTTCCTCTTTAATTTCAGGAAATTTGGTATACAAAACAATAAAAACATCTTCATTCGACTGATACCAATCGTAACTAGAACAACAAAACAAACAAAAAAAAAAAAAATTAAAATTTCACTTTAAAAAAAAAAAATAAATAAATAAAAACTTACGTCATCGGATTCGCTTTATCCCTCGAAATACCCGTATTCAGCGATAAAACATTCTTCTTTTCACTCACAAGTAACCTTTTTGGCACTATGGGTGACACCAACTCGCGAACCAACCTCCCAACGACACATTTCTGCAACATATTTTCAAAATTCACCCACGCATGCGCCTTAAAAAAAAAAAATTAAATTTAAAAATACCATAAACACTTTGTTTAAAAACTAAAAATTTACCTTCGTGAACAACTCGGTCGCATCTTTACCGAATCCTTTCGCGATTTCGTCAAAACCACCCGGATGAAACTCGTTATAATCAGTCACGTTATAAACTCTACCTAAAAAAATTATTTTTAAAACTAAATTTCACTTTTTTTTAGGGTTAAAAAATATTATTACCCTTTAAACACAGCCAGGCGTCGTCGCGTTTATCGTGTTTCGCTAATTCCTCCGGTGTTACGTCTAAAAATTGACCGCTGACACCGGTCAAATCTTTACCCGACGTTCCTAATCGGATCCAGTCCATTAAAGAACGACCGGGTTTTAACGCTATTTTGTTCCTGGGAACTTTAAAAGGGGATTTAATGACATTTTGTACGGGATTTGGGTCCAGTTTGACGTTTTTCAACTTCCGGTCAACGGAAAGCGAGGGTTTTGTGAGATTTTCGGTGGTTTTTGCGGGGTTTTCTTTAGTTTTTGACATGTTTTCGGTCGTTGGTGGTGATTCTGAGGTCACTGGACACGTGTCATCGGTTTTCGTTGAGAGGCACTTGAGTTTGAAGGATTTTAAGTTGATGCATTTCTGTTTGTATTTGAAAAAAATAAATCGATTAATCCGATGACGTCATTTTGTAATTATACTTACGGTTGTTTTCATCTGTGATGCTAGTTTGATTTTATTTTGATGATTAATGGCATGTTATAAAAGATTTTGTATTTTTTTTTCTCTCACTCAAACTGCAGCTCTACTGATTCTACTGATTTACCAAAGCGGTTATTTATTTTTGATTTTC
>JAQFZP010001495.1:0-19038 GCA_034695745.1 Geophilus truncorum
TTAAAACCAGCCACCATGAGATACTTTTCCGGTTTAATCAGCCGATCTCTATATCCACACTTAAACTACTATTTAAATTGCCATTTAACAAGACTTAAAACCCACAAACACGTAAATAGATGTCATTTATCAACATGGGTATCAAATCACCATCAAAAATCACGCGTAAACAAAATATTTATGTCGATGTTGACAAGGTTAAAACACTCAACAGCAAAAAACGAGGAAGAAAAACGAGTCAAATCGATATTAATGTACTTAAGCGCAGTTGCAGTGATGGTAATAGGTCTTAGTTACGCTGCAGTCCCAATGTACAGGATATTTTGTCAAGTATGAATGTAAAAAAATTTATTTTTCAATTTTAAATAATTTTTATTTTGTAGGCAACGAGTTATGGAGGAGAAGTTTCTCGAGATACTGATGGAAATAAAGTGGAAAATATGAAGAAAGTGGCTGACAGACAACTGAGAATACAATTTAACGCAGATACGTCGTCGAATATGCAGTGGAATTTCAAACCACAACAGAGAGAAATAATAGTAATGAGGAAATTTTAAAAATTTCTGTATTTTAAGAACTAAAATTGTTTTTATTTTTATTTTAGGTGATGCCTGGTGACACTGCACTTGCATTTTACACTGCTACGAATCCCACAGATAAACCTGTGGTTGGAATTTCAACTTATAACGTCATCCCTTTCGACGCTGGTTTATATTTTAACAAAATACAAGTGAAATATATTTATCTATAACAAATATATTTACAATTTTCATTGAGAATTTTTAATTTTTTAGTGCTTTTGCTTCGAAGAGCAACGTTTGAATCCCCACGAACAAGTAGACATGCCCGTGTTCTTTTACATCGATCCTGAATTCGCAGAAGACCCCAAAATGGAGAACGTGCACGAAATAATCCTCTCGTACACATTTTTTGAAGCTCGCGATGACCTAAAATTATCAGTTCCTGCTTATTATAAAGGCTAAAAAAATAATTTTAAAAACCAACAAAATTGTGATGCAATTTGCTGAGTTTATTTGACGACTCTAAAATTTTTTTCTTCAAAGTTTACATATTTCTTTTGTTTGAACAGTTTGTTTTATCAAACGACGAATAAACGAAAGAAATGTGCACAAAACCGAATAAGGTGATACAAAATACAGCTTAACAAAGTACAATGTTGACATTGTATGGAAAGCTTTTTCGTAAACCGAGACACTGGTCTTTGTCGATGAAGACCGAATTCGCTTTGCATCGAAGATCGTCTTCCAACTGAGCCCGAGTCCGAACCAAAGATTGCAACGCATCTTCGCTGTTTTCGAGTTTCCGATGAAGACGGTCTATATCAGATTGAATGTCTTCAACCTCTTTGACCAACCTATAATAATATAAAATGTGTATAATAACCTGAATTTTTTTTAAATTTATTTTAAACCTTTCATGCGCAGCGTCATTGCATAATTCATCATTTGGTCTGTGAGTGCGAACTTCCAATCTCGTTTGTGCGACTTGAAGTGGCGATGTTTTATCAGAAATTGCTCGGGAAATCAGGGCAATGTGTTTTCTCTGTTCGGTAATTTCGGTATTAACCTGCAAAAAAAATACATAATTAGGTAAAATTTTGTTTCTAATTTTTTTTTTTAAATTTATTTTACTCTGGCGAGATGCATGTGTAACTTGTCGCGAGCGATTGATCCTTCCTTAGCGCGCTGCTGCAAAGAAGAGCTGGTACTGGTCCATGAAACCCACAGGTCATGTGCGCAATTAGTGATCAAGGTTTCAGTATCGGCTCTTATGCGAGCAGATGTGAGTCTCAAGCTCTGAGAATTCACCAAGTTGTCGTTTGATTTGGATGGATACGACTCGGGAGTTGAAATACTGAGGAAAAAAATTACTCGTGAAGAGGGTTAAAGTGGTACTTCCGGTTGAAAATTTATCTCGTTTTACTTCTGTTCCAATCGTTCGATGCCCCTAAAATTTCCAATTCCGGGAGAATGTTTATTCAGCTGATGACACATGTTGTCCAGGTCTAAAGCAGCCACTTTTCGACTTAAATCCTTTTCCATCTCGTGTTGCGTCATTCTCATTTGACTGAAAATATAATTTTAGTCATATTTAAACGTTCGTGACACATGACGTGACATTTTTTTTACCCCAACTGCACATTGATCTTATCCAACATATTTTTCATTTTACTCTGCACTTCCGTTATCATATCAACTTCCTGTTTGAAATTTCAATAATTTGAGTATTTTACAAACTACAAAAACACTGTTAAATACTTTAATTAAGGCTTCTTCCGGTTCATCGTGGACCAAATCAATCCCCCGTCGCTTTTCTCGATGCAGCAAACATTCTTGCGCTATGTGCATTGGTTTATTCGTTTCGTCAATTGCTCTTTCTAAATGACGTCGCCTTTCCATAAGAGCCGACATCTCTTGATCCATTCGATCCACTTCCGACTTCACTTCGTGCATCCAAAAATTAACATCGTTCATGCGTTCACCCAGTCTCTGTCCTGACTCCAAACTATTTAATCGCGTCTGATCACTGGTTTGTCTAAAAATTCAACAAAATTCATCAAATTTATTAAATTTATAAACTTCAATTCGTTATTAGTAAAGTCCAGATTTTAGCTATCGACTTCCTTCTTAATAAAACTGTAGCCATAGCTTTTTTAATTCCTTAATTAAATTTACTGAATTGCAAATTGTAACATTTCGTGCATTTATAAGCAAAAAAAAAATAATTATATCATATAATATTTTTTTTATGCATTTGTGCATATATCCAAACTCTAGTTATTAAATTACGGTACCTCACAAGATGCATAGCCTCAGTTCTTAACCTCTCGGAGATATTCCTCGCATTTTCGGCCGTCTGCCATTGGTCAAGCATGTTCTTAGACCACTCGGCCGGCGTGTATCGGGTCAAAGTCGGCATATAAGTCTGAGTTTCGGGGGTTCTGTAAGCCAAGTAATTGGGATCCCGCTGCATCTGCTCGAAACACGGCGTTGAACCCGTGAACGGACTTCTTCTCACGATGGGTTCCACTCTTTGCACTGGTCTTGGGGTCCATACCGGAAGTGCCTTTACTCCAGAAGACACGCAAGACTCCATTGGGTAGTTTCTGTAGTAGTACTTATAAGGAAGAAAATACGACATGTTGGTGAAAAGTGTTTCTCGACGTTACATCGTGCAAAGCATAAAAGCCTACCCTGGGAATAACGATTTTTGGACGGAAATGGGGCAATTGCTATTGATTTGCTGGATGTGGCTATTCACTGTAAATGTTGATGACCAAGTGTTATAAATAAATGTGTTAATATCAATATTTACCTTAGAAAAAGGTGATTATTAGTCGAAGGATGGTTCGGAGACGTTTTCTGAAAGTAATGGTGTAAACTGCCTGGATTGTACTAGGATTTAAGAATATTATATTTTTTTGAGGTTTTTTTTTTTAAGGGTTTATTTACACTTACACGATCATAGAGTTTCATTTCAATGTGCAGTGAAGCACAGTTGTAATGTTTTGAGATAAGTGAAGGTTACATGACTGTTTAGTTGAATCGGTGTATTGATAATCCTCGATTTGAAGCGAAAACCGAGAATTATTTTAACTTGTAATGCCTATTTCGAAAGGCATTTGTTTCATGGCTGAAAATTTTTGCTTCCATCTGTTGTTAAAGTTCAAAACGTCCTAATTATGAGTAATTAATATAGTTTTATTTGTAAGTGTATTTAAATATGTTATATGCATATGAAAAGAATATTGCTTTTTATTTATTAGTGTAAGAAAATATTTTTATTGAAATACAGTGGGATAAAAGATGGACATCTGGTGGCATTAGAGACAAAGAGCAATGAAATTAATTTTTTTATTTTTTTTATTTGCATAGTTACAAATGGTCGCTTCTCTGCCAGACAAGTGCAAGGAATTTTAATTGATTAAATTGAATCAAGGCAATTATTAAAATTTAATCAAACTCATTAACGATTAACGATTTAACGAAACAATCTCACTAATGAGTTCGTCGTTTAACGTACTACTTCCTTTTATCTTTAAGAATTCCAATTGTTTGGAATTTTTTAATAAAAGTTTTAAAATTCGTTTTTCGCAATGATTAATTTTTCCAAAATATGTCCGAAGAAAAACGATTTGTAAATCACGTAATAGCCCAAATAAGATTCTTTCATTAAGATTTTTAGAAAGAAGTTCGATTTCATTAAGATCATCACTGTAATTCCAAATGCTGAGTGACAACTTCTGGATTTGTGGACAGAAGATGCCAATTGCGAGAACACTTTCAAAAGTGTAATAATCCATTTGAATCGATGTTACATTCTGTGGGATATTCTCTAATTCCGAAAGAGTCACATTTTTTCCATACAAACCGAGATGCTTCAATTGCTTGAACTGGTGACAAAATGGAACGAATCTAGAAAGAATGTAAAGATTTGTCAAATTCGGACAACAAGTCGCAATAGTTTCCATATCCACATCTCGCACGATTGGAGCAGGTTGTTGTGTCGTATTGAATTCTTTTCTGTACAGGTATTCTAACGTAAGTTCCGTAAGTCTATTTAGTGGCTGGCTACTTCCAGCCATTAAATCTATTTCTTCTCTAAGAAATTCAAACGGTCGACAGCGTCGGTCAGAGTTACATTTGAACGATGACAAATATGGGAGATTCTTAAGGGCAACGTAACAGCCGTGCGAAGTGACGGAAGTGAACGCGATTTCTAATCGTTCGATTTTTTTTCCCAGCGGTTTTAAATTCTCGTCCAAGCAAAGGGCTTGAATTCCAACATCGTTGACGTTTGGACAGTTGTTTAGGCTTAATTCCCGTATTTGATGACATTCGTTTCCAATAACACGTAACACGGCTTCGTCGCAATTCGTTTTGTCTAAGTTTAAGATCTTAATTTGACTGTTTTCTCTTATTAGTCGTTCCAGGCACTCTGGTTGGACTTCTATCGATGTAAGATCTAAACTAATTAGGCTCTGCAACGCGGAAAATTTATTGGTAATTTAAAATAAATAGAGATAAATTATGTATAAAGATTACTTTACCTTACAAAGCGAACTAATTCTGTCAAATACGGAATATATGTCGAAAGCTTTGGTGGTATACAAATTCAATTTTTTTAGTGATAATCTGGATTTGTTGATTAAGGTTATTGGCTTCCTCTTGCGTTTTGGCCATTGCTGATATACTTTGCAGCATAGTATGTCGAGTAAATAATCAGCTGAAAATAGATAAAAGTATTTAAGTAAAAGGACGCTTAAAAACAAACAGTCTAACAAAAATTCTAATTACTAAAATTAACTTACGAAGGTTTTGTATTTGGTTTTTCATCGTTTTCGTTGTGAACTGTTTTACTATTTGCGAAAAGCATAAATCTTGAAGGTTTGGTATAGCTGGTTTTATCAACGGCATCTGTAAAATTTAGTTTTTGCACGTACATTTAATAAAATAGTTATATCATTTAATTATAATACGGTTTACTTTTGTCTGTGTGGCTTTAGAAATGCGCGACAAGCCAATGAATTTAACATGAAAAACCCGCGTGCAACTTTTCACGTACTGTAACAAGTTTGAAAACTTGCCACCAGGCGTTAACTTATCTGGGCTTTTCTGCAATGCGTTTTAAAGAGACTTTTTACTTCTTTTATGATTTTTAATCTTGTTGTTAAATTTACAAGGTGTAATGAAAAGTTCTTCAACTGATAATGAGATGCTAACATGATTTTAGTCGAAGTATTTAAAAAATACACCAATTTTCATCTTATGTTATGTTACTGTTTTGAGATTTGGCCGCAAGTCGGCGTTACATTGCAATTATTTGCAACTTTTAATGGTGGTATTGGAGGCAAAAAACAATAAAATGAATTCTTTATTTTATTTATTTCGTGATGCGTAGTTATAAATGGTCGATTCTCTGCCAGACAAGTACAAGGAATTTTAATTCAATAAATTTAATCAAAACAATCATTAAATTTCAATCAGAATCATTATTAAAATCAAAACGTTTTTTTTTACCATATTCATGAGGAAATTCATGATAAGGGTAATAACGGATAGCATTTAACAACAATTCTCTTACTGTGCCAAACTCATAAAAACTTACATCTAAATTGTGTTTTTTAATATACTTTTCAATCCTAGACAGCCCATATCCGGTAATGCATTCACAATCCTCTAAATGTACTTTAGACAAAGTGTTATTCAGCTTTAACAATAACAGAATCGAGTTCACAGTTACACATTTGCAGCCAATAAATATTATCCCCGTCAACCGATTTAATGGGTTTAACGAAACAATCTCATTAATGAGTTCATCGGTTAACGTTCTACTTCCTTTTATCTTTAAGAATTCCAATCGTTTGGAATTTTTTAATAAAAGTTCTAAAATTCGTTTTTCGCTATGATTAATCATTCCAAAATAATGCCAAAGAGAAAATATTATTCGTAAATCACGTAAGCGCCCAAATAAGACTCTTTCATTAAGACTCTTAGAAAGAAATTCGATTACATTAAGATCATCACTGCAACTGCTTAAACTGCCGAGTGACAACTTCTGGATTTGTGGACAGAAGATGCCAATTGCGAGAACACTTTCGAAAGAGTAATAATCCATTTGAATAGATGTTACATTTCGTGGAATATTTCCTAATTCCGAAACAGTGACATTTTCCCCATAAAAACCGATATGTTTCAATTGCTTGAATTGACGACAAAATGGAATGAATCTCGAAAGAATGTAAAGATTTGTCAAATTCGGACAACAGATCGCAATAGCTTCCATATCCACATCTCGCACGATTGGAGCAGATTGTTGTATCGCAAAATCATCTTCAAAATGGTACTCTAACGTAAGTTCAGTAAGTCTGCTTAATGGCTGGATACGTCCAACCATTTTTTTTCGAAGTAATTCTAACGGTCGACAGCTTCGGTCAGCGTTACATTTGAACGATGACAAATATGGGAGATTCTTAAGTGCAACGTAACAGCCGTGCGAAGTGACGGAAGTGAAAGCGATCTCTAATCGTTCGATTTTTTTTCCCAGCGGTTTTAAATCGTCGTCCAAGCAAAGGGCTTGAATTCCAAGATCGTTGACTTTTGGGCAGTTGTTTAGGCTTAATTGCTGTATTTGATGACACTCTTCACCAATAACACGTAACACAGCTTTGTCGCAATTCGTTTCGTCTAAGGTTAAGATCTTAATTTGACTGATATTTGTAATTAGTTGTTTTAGGCACTTTGGTTGGACTCGTATCGATGTAAGATCTAAACTAATTAGCCTCTGAAACGAGAAATTATTATTAGTTAATAATAGAGGTAAATAATATATATAAAGACTACGTTACCTGACAAAGCGAAATAATTCTGTTAAATACAGAATAAATGTTGAAATTTTTGGTGGCATACAAATTCAAATCATTTAATGATAACCTGGATTTGTTGATTAAGGTTATTGGCATCTTCTTGATCTTGCGTTGTCGCAATTGCTGATTTACTTTGCAGCAGAGGATGTCGAGTAAATAATCAGCTGAAAGTAGAAAGAGGTATTTAAGTAAAATGACGCTAAAAATGTAGAAGGGAGTCTGAGAAAATTCTAATTACTATTTACTAAAATTAACTTACGAAGGTTTTGGATTTGGTCTTTCATCGTTTTCTTTGCGAAGTGTTTTACTATTTGCGAAAAGCACAAATCTTGAAGGTTTGGTACAGCTAGTTTTAACGGCATCTATGTAAAATTAGTTTTTGAACGTTTAATAAATTAGTTACCGGTACGTTATTTGATTATAATACGGTTTACCTTTGTTGTTTTTTTACGGCTAATGAATTTAAGTCTCGTAGAGCTGTAATATTTGGAAAACGCGCATGCAACTGTCACGTGACTAGTTTTTGACTTGCGACCAGGCGTTATACGTTAGTTTCTCGCTATAAAGAGACTTTTTACTCGGTGATGATTTTTAATCTTGTTGTTAAATGTATAAGTTCTTCAACTTATAATAAGTACACTAACATGGTTTCAGTTAAAGTATATATCAAAAATATACGAATTTTCGTCTCATACTGCTGTTTTGAAATTCGGCTGCAAGTGGGCAATACATTGTAACTTTTAATGACATAGCATGACGAAAATCCGCGGAATCCACTTCCTCACGGGTCGGGACGTTCTCTAAAGGTATCGGTAATGGTATAAATTTCCTGGATTGTACGGTATTTTAAGAATATTATCTCTTTTTTTTTTTTTTAGGTTTTTTTTTAAGGGTTTATTTACGCTACACGATCATTGAGTTACATTTCAATTACAGTTGTGATGTTTTGAGATAAGTAAAGGTCACATGACTGTTTAGTTAAATATCGGTATATTAATAATCCTCGATTTGAAGCGAAAACCGAGAATTATTTTAACTTGTAATGCCTACTTCGATGTTTCATGGCTGAAAATTTTTGCTTCCATCAGTTGTTAAAGTTCAAAACGTTCTAATTATGAGTAATTAATATAGTTTTATTTGAAAGTATTTAAATATATTATATGCATATGAAAAGAATATTGATTTTTATTTATTAGTGTAAGAAATTTTTTTTTATTGAAATACAGTGGGATAAAAGATGGACATCTGGTGGCATTAAGAGACACAAAGCAATAAAATGAATTCTTTATTTTATTTGCAAAGTTACAAATGGTCGCTTCTCTGCCAGACAAGTGCAAGGAATTTTAATTGAATAAAATGAATCAAGACAATCATTAAAATTCAATCAAAATCATTAAAATCAAAATGTTCTTTTTTACCATATTCATGAGGAAATTCATGATAAGGGTAACGAAGGTTAAAATTTAACAACAATTTTCTTATTGACTCATACTCATAAAAACTTACATCCAAATTGTGTTTTTTAATGTACTTTTCAATCCTAGACAACTCGTATCCGACAATGCCTCTACAATTATCGAAACACAATTTAGATAAAGTGTTATTCAGCTTTAACAATAACAGAATCGAATCCGCAGTTACAGATCTGCAATCAACAAATATTATCCCCGTCAAACGATTTAACGGATTAAACGAAACAATCCTAGTAATGAATTTGTTCGTTAACCCATTAGTTCCTCTTATCGTTAAGTATTCCAGTCGTTTGGAATTTTTTAATAATAATTCTAAAATTGGTTCTTCGCAAATATTAATTAGTTCAGTTTCAAATAGTTGTAATTCGGAAGGAAAATAAATTTGCAAACTACGTAATCGCCCAAATAAGATTCTTTCATTAAGATTTTTAGAAAGAAGTTCGATTTCATTAAGATTATCACTGTGCTTCCAAATGCTGAGTGACAACTTCTGGATTTGTGGACAGAAGATGCCAATTGCGAGAACAATGTCAAAATAATAATAATCCATTTGAATCGATGTTACATAACGTGGTATATTCTCTAATTCCGAAAGAGTCACATTTTTTCCATACAAACCGAGATGCTTCAATTGCTTGAACTGATGGCAAAACGGAACGAATCTCGAAAGAATGTAAAGATTTGTCAAATTCGGACAACAGATCGCAATAGTTTCCATATCCACATCTCGCACGATTGGAGCAGATTGTTTTAATATATTACCGAATTCCTTTATGTACAGGTAGTGTAACGTAAGTTTCGTAAGTCTATTTAGTGGCTGGATACTTCCAACCATTGAATCCATTTCTTCTCGAAGTAATTGTAATGGTCGACAGCGTCGGTCAGCGTTACATTTGTACGATGACAAATATGGGAGATTCTTAAGGGCAACGTAACAGCCGTGCGAAGTGACGGAAGTGAACGCGATTTCTAATCGTTCGATTTTTTTCCCCAGCGGTTTTAAATTCTCGTCCAAGCAAAGGGCTTGAATTCCAACATCGTTGACGTTTGGACACTTGTTTAGGTTTAATTGCTGTATTTGGTGGCACTCGTTCCCAATAACACGTAACACAACTTTGTCGCAATTCGTTTTGTCTAAGTTTAAGATCTTAATTTGACTAGTTTCTCTAATTAGTCGTTCCAGGCACTCTGGTTGGACTTTTATCGATGTAAGATCTAAACTAATTAGCCTCTGCAACGAAAATTTATTATTAATTTATTAAAATAAGAAGTGAATTAAAGACTATTTTACCTTACAAAGCGAACTAATTCTGTCAAGCACAGAATAAATATTGATATCTTCGGTGGTATACAAATTCAAATTTCTTAATGATAATCTGGAGTTGTTGATTAAGCTTACTGGTATATTGCGTTGTTGCAATTGCTGATTTACTTTGCAGCAGATGGTTTCGACTAAAAAATCAGCTAAAAGTAGAAAGAAGTATTTAAGTAAGAAGATGGTAAAAACGTTGAACAGACTATAAGACAAATTCTAATTTTTAAAAGTAACTTACGAAGGATTTGGATTTGATTTTGCATCGTTGTGAAGTGTTTTACTATTTGCGAAAAGCATAAATCTTGAAGGTTTGGTATATCTGGTTTTATCAACGGCATCTGTAAAATTTAGTTTGTGTACGTACATTTAATTAATTAATTATATCATTTAATTATAATAAGGTTTACTTTTGTCTGTGTAAATTTAGAAATGCGCGACACGCCAATGAATTTAACTTGAAATACCCGCGTGCAACTCTTTACGTACGGTAACAAGTTTGAAAACTTGCCACCAGGCTTTAATGTTACTTTCTCTGCAATGCGTTTAAAGAGTCTTTTTACTTGGTTTTGAATTTTAATCTTGTTTGTTAAATGTATAATGAAAAGTGCTTCAACTTAGATTAAGCATACTAACATGATTTTAGTCGAAGTATACAAAAAAAAAAAAAAAAAAAAAAACCAATTCTCATCTTATATTACTGTTTTGAGATTTGTCCGCAAGTCGGCGTTACATTGCAACTTTTAATGACTTGATAGCATTGGAGGCAAAAAGCAATAAAATTAATTCTTTATTTTATTTATTTCGTGAATCATAGTTATAAATGGTCGATTCTCTGCAATACAGATGCAAGAAATTTTAATTCAGGAAATTGAATCAAGACAATCATTAAAATGGAATTATTCAATCAAAATCATGATAATCATATTCATTAAAATCAAAACGTTCTTCAACAAATTCATTATAAGGGTACCAACGGATAGCATTTAACATCAATTTCCAAACTGTCTCATTCTCATAAAAACTTACATCTAAATTGTGATCTTTAACATACTTTTCAATCTTAGACAACTCATATCGGATACCTGTAATGGATCTACAATCATCGAAATATAATTTAGACAAAGTGTTATCCAGCTTTAACAATAACAGAATCGATTTAACATTTACATTCATGCAGCCAACAAATATTATTCCCGTCAATCGATTTAACGGATTTAACGAAATAATCTCATTAATGAGTTCATAGGTCAACGTTCTACATCCTTTTATCTTTAAAAATTCCAAATGTTTGGAATTTTTTAATAAAAGTTCTAAAACTTGTCTTTCGTTACGATTAATCATTCCAAGAGGATAAAATACGATGCGCAAATCACGTAATTGACCAAATAATACTTTGTCATTATGATTTTTAGAAAGTTGTTCGATTTCATTACGATCCTCACTGTGACTGAGATTCCGATTCCACAAAATGCTGAGTGACAACTTCTGGATTTGTGGACAGAATATACCAATTGCGAGAACACTTATGAAAGAGTAATAATCCAATTGAATCGATGTTACATTTTTTGGGATATTCTCTAATTCCGAAAGAGTCACATTTTTTCCATACAAACCGAGATGCTTCAATTGCTTGAACTGATGACAAAATGGGACGAATCGCGAAAGAATGTAAAGATTGGTCAAATTCGGACAACAGGTCGCAATAGTTTCCATATCCACATTTCGCACGATTGGAGCAGGTTGTTGGTTCGTATGGTATCCGTTTGTGTGCAGGTATTCTAACGTAAGTTCCGTAAGACTATTTAGTGGCTGGATACTTCCAACCGTTGAATCCATTTCTTTTCGAAGTAATTCTAACAGTCGACAGCTGCGGTCAGAGTTACATTTGAACGATGACAAATATGGGAGATTCTTAAGGGCAACGTAACAGCCGTTCGAAGTTACGGAAGTGAACGCGATTTCTAATCGTTCGATTGTTTTCCCCAGCGGTATTAAATTCTCGTCCAAGCAAAGGGCTTGAATTCCAACATCGTTGACGTTTGGACAGTCGTTTAGGCTTAAATCCCGTATTTGATGACATTCGTTTCCAATAACACGTAACACGGCTTCGTCGCAATTCGTTTTGTCTAATGTTAAGATCTTAATTAGACTGGTTCCTCTTATTAGTCGTTCCAGGTGCTCTGGTTGGACTTCTATCGATGTAAGATCTAAACTAATTAGGCTCTGCAACGCGGAAAATTTATTAGTAATTTAAAATAAATAGAGATAAATTATGTATAAAGATTATTTTACCTTACAAAGCGAACTAATTCTGTCAAATACGGAATATATGTCGAAAGCTTTGGTGGTATACAAATTCAATTTTTTTAATGATAATCTGGATTTGTTGATTAAGGTTATTGGCATTCTTTTGCGTTGTGGCCATTGCTGAATTACTTTGCAGCAGAGGATGTCGAGTAAATAATCAGCTGAAAGTAGAAAAAAGTATTTAAGTAAAAGGACGCTTAAAAAAGAACAGTCTAACAAAAATTCTAATTACTAAAATTATAACTTACGAAGATTTTGGATTCGGGTTTTCATCTTTTTCGTTGTGAAGTGTTTTACCATTAGCGAATAACACATATCTTGAAGGTCTGGTATATCTGGTTTTATCAACGGCATCTGTAAAATTTAGTTTGTGTACATTTAATAAATTAGTTACGTTGTTTGATTATAATGCGGTTTACCTTTGTTTTTTTGTTTTTTTTTACAGCTAATGAATCTCGTAGACTTGTTATATTCGAAAAACGCACGTGCAACTGTCACGTGACTAGTTTTTAAACCTGCCACCAGGCGTCATGCTATACTTTTGTTGTTTTAATTAAAGAGACTTTTTACTCGGTTTTGATTTTTAATCTTGTTGTTAAATGTATAATAAAAAGTTCTACAACTTATAATAAGCATGTAACATGATTTCAGTCGAAATATACCAAAAATATACAAACTCTTATCTAATACATGTTTTGAAATTCGGCCGCAAGTGGGCGTTACATGTAACTTTTAATGACGTAACATGACGAAATCCTCTTCCTCATGGTGGTCGCCGGACGAAGCATTGTCAGGATTTGTCGGTGTATAACTTCACAGAATTTTGAGGTAAAATGGAACGAAATCGGAAAAACATTTAGGCTAACATAAATAAGTAACTCAAACATGATGGAAATGGTGGAGAACAAGATCGTGCCGCTATTAGACGGTGTTGTGACCCCGAACAACTTTATGATGGAGATGTATAATCAACCATCAACATCAGCTGATTTCGCCATTCCCTCAACTTCAAACTCATTCCAAGATCAGAATCTGGAGTTAAGAGATATATGTGGTTTGAGTGTTTATGACCAAACTGAACTAGAAGAGGGAATTTTGAAGCAAGTGGACGAACAGGAGAAAGAACGACAAGCAGAAAGTGCTAAAATAGAACTTGAAAGTGTACAAAATGACATTAGGTAATTTATTGTATTGAAAAAATATAAATAAGTGATTTATGTTGCTGTTATTTTTATTTTTTATTTTAGGTCGGTTAAACAACGACTTAAACATATCGAACAGGCATTATCGATGCCGTCTAAAGACACAGCGACATGGACTAAAGCGATTAAACGACAGGTCGAGTCGATTAAACGCGAAAAAGAAAACAAAGTAATTATTTTTTTTAATTTAAACTACATCAGAATTAATGTTTATTGTTTTTTTAAATTAGGACAAACAGATGAAAAAGTTATTAGCAAAGCAGAAATCGTTGCTTGCAAAAATCGACGGTTATTTTAGTGAAAACATCGGTGAAGATGGTGATGATGAAGAAATGGACCCTGAAAGTCGATATGAACTAGAAAATATTTTCGGGTTGCGGCAAAAAGAGACAAATCAGGAGAAATTGATTAGAACTGGTCACATGACGCCTTTTGGAACGGTTATAGGAGCGAAAAAGGCACCTGCATTGGTACAGAATTCCGGTTTGACTGAATTTGAGAAATATTTATTGAGTCAGGAGGACTTGGGGAAGAAAAACGTAAAGAAGAAAGTTGAGGAAACACCGGTTGTGAGAGAGAAGAAGGAAACGAAGAAGGAAAAGCCACTGATGCCGTTTAAGACGAAGAAAAGGAAGAAAAAAGAGCAACTCGGAACTGTGATGCAGGGTGATAAAAGTCTTAATGGGAAAAAGTTCTACGCTTGGAAAGAACCGGAACAAGTTATGGATCTGGATCAATTTGATGGGCGACATTTGTCGGATTCAGATTACGTGCCCTCTAGTGAAGAAGAAGATGATGTCGGAAGTATTTAAATAAGAAAATATATTTTTCTAAAAGAGTTATTTTTTTGATAACTAATTAATATTTTTAGTGAAAATTGACAAGAAAAATTCAAATTCAGTACGGAAAAAGCGGAAATTGAGTTGTAGTGACTCGGACGAAGGTGAAAAAAGGAAATCTTCCAGCAGATCGAAGCGGTACATCGACGATGGTAACAATGATGATTATTTAAAGCGAATTAAAAACTGGCAACGCGAGAGACTGAAAATAAAACACAGTAAAATAATGGAGGGAAATGACGTTGAAGAGTCCGGAGAGGAATTTCAGGATTTGGGCGACGGTTTCAAAGTTCCTTCGAGTTTGTGGAGCAAATTGTACAGGTGCGGACTGATATTTTTTTAATTATTTTCTTTTTTAGCTAAAAAAAATATATTTTTAAATTTAGATATCAACAAACATGTGTTCAGTGGTTGTGGGAATTGCACTGTCAACAAAGTGGAGGAATCATCGGCGACGAGATGGGGCTCGGAAAGACGATACAAGTGATTGCTTTTTTGGCGGGATTGTGGTTCAGTAAAATCATCACACGCGGAGACAAGTACGAATGAAAATTTTATAATAAAACCTTTTCATTTTTAACAATTTAAATTTTTTGTTTAAATAGATTTCGTGGTTTAGGTCCGGTTATAATCGTGTCACCAACAACAGTAATGTCACAGTGGGTTAAAGAATTCCACACTTGGTGGCCACCGCTTAGAGTCGCAGTTCTTCATGAATCTGGATCTTACACTGGAACAAAAGTAATTTGTAAAATTACTGTAAATTAATTTGTAAAATTACTGTAAATTAATTTGTAAAATTACTGTAAATTTAAGATATAATTTTAATTTTTATATATCATTTAAAGGAATCACTCATTCGCAACATCAACAGCAATAACGGGATTTTGATAACATCATACGGAGGGATCAATATCCATCAACAACTACTTTTACGCTACCAATGGCATTACATTATCTTGGACGAAGGTCACAAAATCCGGAATCCGGACGCGCAAATTACTCTGGCGTGTAAACAATTCCCTACACCGCACAGACTCATTTTATCCGGTTCACCATTGCAAAACAATTTGAAGGAACTATGGTCCTTGTTTGATTTTATCTTTCCGGGAAAATTGGGAATGTTACCAGTATTCATAGAGCAATTTTCAGTACCAATAACTTTGGGAGGATACGCTAATGCATCTACAATTCAGGTTTTAACTCGAAATTTTGATAATTTTTAAATTTTTTTAAAACTTTTTTAAAATTTTAGATTCGTGTCGCTTATAAATGCGCAGTCGTTCTTCGCGACACAATCAATCCATACATCCTCAGACGCATGAAATCAGACGTAAAAATGAACCTCAGTCTTCCAAACAAGAACGAGCAAGTTTTATTCTGTCAATTAACCGACGAGCAACGTACTGCGTACAAAGACTACCTCGATTCAGCTGAATTAAGGTCAATCATGAGCAACCGGTTGCAAGTTTTCGTCGGTTTGGTGCAGCTAAGAAAAATCTGTAATCATCCAGATTTATTCACCGGTGGTCCCAAACATTTTGGTGATGTTGATATGGAGGCGCTGAGCGACGAAGAGAAATACGGGTTTTGGAAACGGTCTGGGAAATTGATCGTGGTGGAAGCCATTTTGAAAATATGGCATTCTCAAAAACACAGAGTTCTGCTGTTTACGCAAAGTCGGCAGATGTTGTTCATTTTGGAGGATTTCATTAAGAAACGGGAATATACGTACTTTAAGATGGATGGAACGACATCCATTGGATCACGGCAACCGCTTATAAATAAATTTAATTCTGTAATGATAATTTTGTTGTTGAAAAATTATATTTTTAGTTATTTTGTATTTTTTTTTTTTTTTTTTAATTGACAGGATCCGTCTGTATTTGTTTTTCTGCTCACGACCAGAGTCGGGGGTCTTGGGGTCAACTTGACCGGTGCCGACCGGGTGATCATCTTCGATCCCGATTGGAACCCCAGCACTGATTTACAAGCGAAAGAACGAGTGTGGCGGATCGGTCAACAGAAAAATGTCACTATTTATCGGTTGCTGACCACTGGGACCATCGAGGAAAAAATTTATCACAGGTTTTGAAGTACTGTATTGAAATACGGAGTAAAATATTAATTTAACTTTGGTTTTTAGGCAAATTTTTAAGCAGTTTTTAACCAATCGTGTGTTGAAAGATCCAAAACAACGGCGGTTTTTTAAAAACAACGATTTGTACGATTTATTCACGCTCCAGGAAACGGGAAAAGAAGGGGCTGAGTCGTCGGCGTTATTCGCTGGAACTGGATCTGAGATTAAGGTGCCCAAAAATAAACCAAAAGTAAAATCGTCGAAGAAAGTTAAAGAAAAAATAAAAGAAGAAAAAGAGAGAAACCCAATTGAAACACATCAAAACGGTAGTGTTGTTTTGTCAGAAGAAAAATGTGAACAAATGCGGGAAATGGCGAAACGACTTAGTCAACAACTGAGCAATAAATCGCTGCAGAGTCCAAAGAATGGATTTAAAGCTAAGAAAAAGTCTGGGAAACAGAATGTTAAAGCCACCGGTGCGAGTTAATTAAACTATTTTTGGAGTTTTTTAGTTTTAATAATTATAAAATATTTTGTGATTTTAGTATTTGAAGGAGAAAAAGTGAATTTTTTGGTGAAACAAGAGGTTTTCAAGCAAGAAAATGAAGAGGCAGCAGAAGACACCAGCAAACACGACGATTACGTGTTAAAGAAATTATTTTCAAAAACAGGTTTAACTTACTTGTTATAGAAATAAAAATAAATACAATATTATAAAAGAATGTTATTTTTATTACAGGTTTACAAACTGCGCTTCAACATGACGTCATAATGGAATCAGGAGATGCAGACTACAAAATCGTCGAAGAGGAAGCCGATCGTGTTGCTAAAGACTGCATCAAAAAAGTGAGATTATCGAGGAAATTCTGCTTTCCAGCAGCAGAGGGCGTACCAAATTGGACTGGATCGCAAGAAACATTACCAACACCAAAGTACTTAATTATATCGTTAAAATAAATGGAAAATTGTTTTAATTTTAATTTTTGACAATTTCAGACCGAGATTCGGACAAAAGCAAAATACAAATCTCGTTAACAATCACGTTTCGTCATCGATTGGTCTCTCGAAAGACAAAGTTGAAAAAGTTGCATCTTCCGGTGAAGCAAATGTGTCTTACAACATGAAGTCGAAGATCTTCGTCGCGCCTCAATTTACGACTGGAAAAGTCGAATCGTCGCAGGAATTGTTAACACAGTTAGAAGAGCACCGTAATTTGACGAATTTAGAAAGAGAAGACGAAGAAGATTGCGGAAGTGACGACGAAAACCCGTCAGTTGCAGCTATTCAGACCACAGAATACGACGAATTGTTAGTCGACATTCGGAACTTTATTGCATTTCAGTCGACGGTCAACGGACAAGCGACAACTCAGGAAATTTTAGATCAGTTCAAGAATAAACTTCCAACTGAAAAGTCTTCTGTTTTCAAAGCACTTTTGCATCAGATTTGTGATTTTTCGAAAGATAATCGAATGTGGTACTTGAAAGCGGATTTCAGATAATAACGAAATTATTTAATAATTATGTATTTATTTTGTATTTTTTTTTTTTTAAATAATACGTTGCTGATATTATAAAATAGGTAAGATGAACTTGATTTAATCTTGTGGAGAAAGTAAACATCTATTTAGTCTTGATTTATTTGGGCTAACTTGATAATTGTGGTGGATGAGATTAAAGTTTTGGTAATAAAATGTTGTAAAGTAGTTGATTTGTGTTTTATTTGTTTACTATTGAAATAAGTGCAGATTGTCGATCGCACAGATCGAATGAGTTTGAAACAATGAAAGTTAAAAAGTTAGTTACAATAAATGCAACTTACATTATTGTTTAAATCGAAAAAATATTTTTTACACTTGATATACTAAATTTTGATATGCAGTATTATAAATGTGTGTTTCTCTACAAACCAAGTAAAAAAATTTAATCGTGTAAAATTAAATTTTTTTTACATGGTTGCATGGAAAAATTACACACCAAAAACAAATTGTGTGTGGACTGTAGAATAAGTGATTCGATAAACACGCCAACTTTACTAGTAAAACAATGTATTTTTTTCTCTGAAAAAATCTTGTTATTTTTCTAAAGTGAAAGTGAGTCGTAAAAAGTTTATGGGATTACGAGGAGACGGTATTGTTAGATGAGATAAGCTGCACTGCAATGACTGCATCTCACGTGCACTGAATTATGGGATAAATAAGCCACCAATTTCAGACAAGTAAAGTACGTTGTAACAGGTATCAAGCAAGTTACAATAAAAACAAATAAAATTTAAAACTTATTTAAAAAAAAAAAAAAAAAAGTTTGGAGGCGCGGGGCATCGATCCCCGTACCTCTCGCATGCTAAGCGAGCGCTCTACCATCTGAGCTACGCCCCCTGATGGTAACTTGTGACAAGTAAAGTACGTTGTAACATGTATCAAGCAAGTTACAATAA
>JAQFZP010001496.1:0-19035 GCA_034695745.1 Geophilus truncorum
TTAAGCTGAGTTTAACAATACTTTTAACATTGATTAAACTCTAGTTAACTTTAACTTTCATTGGTACAACTGGCCCTTAGAGAAAAATTGTTTTTATTCTTATTTTATATATTTGTTTTAGATAAATTGCGTAGCCAATCAATTAAAAGACACAACACTGTCATCACCTAAATTAAATGGAGACATATCTTCTATCAAACCAGTGAAAATAAGCAAAACTCAACGCAGAAGAGTATGAATTTCTTAATTATACAGCTATGAAAATCTGTGTTTTATATTTCTTAATAAAATAGGACCGGAAAGCTGACAAGCAAAAAGAGCGGGATGAATTAATAGCGCAGCAAGAAATAGAAAACTTGACGAGTGCTCGAACGTTAGAAGCCGAACAGCTAAAAGCGATTTTACAAAAAAGAAACTTAAGTGTTTATGAAGTAAGTTTCTCAGAAGAACTTAAACATATTTTATATACCGTACTTACATTTTAATTTTTCATTTTTAGATTCCATCTGACGGCAATTGGTGAGTATATGAAGCTCTTTCAATTATTTTTGTTAAAATAGTACCGGTATGTTTTAATTACAGTTTATACGTTGCCATTGAACATCAGTTGAAATTACAGAATACTCCGGTATTTTTTTAAAAAGCAATGTTTTTGAGCAAATAATAAATTAAGTATTTTTCATGCAGAGTTCGATGCAAAGTTTGCGTAATCAAGTGAGTGAATACATGAAATCTCATCAAGACGACTTTTTACCATTTTTAACTCATCCTGAATCAGGGGATCTGTTAAGCCCAGGTATATACGAATAAATCCTGTTAAAGACGATAATAATTGTTTAAATTATAATTTATTAGAGCAATTTATAACTTACTGTAACGACATTGCTGCCAAACCTGCCTGGGGTGGTCATTTAGAAGTAAGTGTTTATATTTACATCGCATAAATAAATATTTATACTTTTTTTTATTACAAGCTTCAAGCTTTAGCTTGCGTCTTGCAACAACGCATTGAAGTAATTCAAGCAGAAGGCCCCATAGTTATAGTAGGAGAAATTTTTGAAGGGGATCCTTTATTGTTAAGGTAAATTATCGGGGAAAAAAGCACATCTGTGTATAAACTATTATTTTCTTTTTATCCAGTTACCATAAACACGTTTATGGATTAGGAGAACACTATAATTCTGTTATACCCGAGACATTAGTGGAAGAAGACGAATGGCAATCTTGAAATATGTTAAGCGCATGTGTAGTTTCGTGTTGATATATTTCTAAATTTATAGATACGGTAATTTAAAATTGTGTGAAAATTAGTACGATAAGAGTCGATTTTTGTTGTGGATTGCTTGCATTGAACATTATCGATTATTTGCAGACACAATAATTCAAACATCACTTTCAGTATTTCTTATTTTATTTGTTAGAAAAACAAATCTCAGTTAATTGCATTTGGTAAAGCGTCTTGAACTTTTTTCTTTGGGTCTTCTGGTCTCATCGCAGGAAAAAGTAGCACCTCCTAAAAATTTTATTTTATTAGAGCGAGAAATATTCATTTTTTAAACTCCCAACAATTCCTACTAAACTCACCTTGATGTTGTTTGTGTCGGTCAAAAACATCGTAAGTCGATCGATTCCCATTCCCCAACCCCCTGTGGGTGGCAATCCATGCTCGAGAGACTGGCAAAATGTCTCATCGACTAATTGTGCTTCGTCGTCACCCGCAGCTTTGTCTTTAGCTTGTTGTTCGAAACGCTCACGTTGAACGATGGGATCGTTTAATTCCGTATAAGCGTTAACAACTTCCTTCTTCATAATGAATAATTCAAAACGTTCGGTTAAACCAGGAATCTTTCTATGCCTAAAAAATAAATTTATTTCTATATAAATTTTATTTTGCAGTCATTTTCTTTATGTATAAACCTTACCATTTAGCAAGCGGACTCATGATTTGTGGATGATCGCAAATAAATGTTGGGTTGATGTAATTAACTTCTAAAAATTCGCCTACTAACTGCAAGAGATTCAATTAATCTCAGAAATTTTCACATAAACGAAATTACCTTATCCAGTAGCCGAGCCGTAGTTCTGGGTGGCGGACACTCGACTTCCTTCTTAATACACAAGTCATTCAGAAATTTATTAGTTTCCGGAAGACTTATGTCGGTGGTGGGTGGAAATTTTACGCCCAGAACATTTTCAAGTTCGGCAATCATCGAAACTCTCTTGAAAGGCGGAGTAAAATCAATTTCTACCGCTGCTTCTTCAGGACCGTTTGGATGGTATACAATCTTGTAACCACCAGTTATGGACTTAACCATACCTAAAATCAAAATAAATTAAATTTTATTTCTTTGGTTTAAAATAATTCTCTTACCTGATAATAATGACTCGGTAATTTTCATTATATCGTTGTAATCGGCATACGCCATGTAAAATTCACACGTCGTGAACTCCGGATTGTGTGTCAAATCAATACCCTCGTTTCTGAACTGTCTGCCAATTTCGTAGACTCTGTCTATACCACCAACAATCAGCATCTATGAGAGTAAAAGTTGATGTAGAAAGAAAATTAAACATCATTCAGTTATACCTTTAAGTATAATTCAGGCGCTATTCTCATAAACAAGTCCATGTCTAATTCGTTATGATGAGTGACAAAAGGTTTAGCAGTTGCTCCACCCGCGATCATGTTCATCATGGGAGTTTCGACCTGAAATAGCAATTTTGTTTGTTTTCAAATATCACGCACGATTTGAAATAAATTACCTCTAAAAATCCCAAGTCATCAAAAAATTTTCTAATGTAGCTAATAATTCTCGCTCGTGTCACGAATTTCTGACGAATGTGTTCGTTTATGATCAAATCCAAATAACGTTGTCTGTAACGAGTTTCCTATTTAAAAAAAAAAATAGTATTTGTGAAATTAACATTTTGATTAATTAAAAAAGTGAAATACTTTGTCTTTTAAGCCATAATGTAAATGAGGTAGCATGTGAAGACAAGGTGCTAGCAACTCGATTCGGGTTGGAAGAATGCTCAACTCTCCTTTTTTGGTTCTCCCGGGGTTTCCAATGCATCCAATGATGTCTCCTCTTCGAAGTTTAGCGTTTATTTTGAAAAATTCTTCCTCCGTTGAATAATGCCTGAGAAATAATCAGAATTGAAATAAGAATGGGATTATGTAGGTATTAAACTTTACCGAGCGTTTGCCATGACTTGAAGCTTCATCCCTTCGCCTCGCAAATCATAAAAAATCAATTTGACTCCTGATTCGCGCTTGGCGTGAACTCGGCCTTAAATTGACTTAAATGAGTATCAAACCATCATAAATTCATAAATAATTTACCGGCAAGAGATACAACTTCGTCCAAAGTTTGTTCTGGCTGTAAATGAGCATATTTTTCAACAAACTCAGACAAGGACATAGAAACGTGAAATTTATGTGGATAAGGATTTTCCCCTATTTCTTTCAGGTGATTGACGGACTGCACTCGGAGTTGAAAATATTCCTGTAAAACATCAAATAATTTTTCAAAATTAAATAAGATTATAGATAAATTTAAAAAAAAATCATACATTTGGATCGACATCCTCTTCCTTAGGTTCTCCTCCATTAACTTTCTTCACCACGTTTGTCTTCACGTCATTGCTTTCTTTCAGTTTTTCTTTTTCGGCTTTTTCCTTTGCCTTTTGCTCGGATTTCATCCGTCGCTTGGCTTCGCTGTAAATAAAAGTGAAAATTTAAAAAAAATTGACAAATAATTATTTCTTTTCGCTATTTTTAAACAATAATAAAAGTAATTTATTTAGATGCGATCTTTAAAGACGGACCAACCTGTAGGACCGAGTTGTATGAGACAATCCTATTACTCTACGATGTGTATGTTCTTGAACAACAGATTTAAATATAAACGATGGGAACTTGGCTGCTAGAATTCCTGCAGCACTTATAGTTTTCGTGAACATTATTTATAACTTGATTGAAGCTTTTGGTGGCTAGAATTAAAGAAATTTCAAATTTCTTTTAACTTAAAAGCCTTTTTGCGAACAACTAATTTCAGAATACTAAATGTCATCTATAATCATTCATGTATGAGAGAAATGAATGGTGCTGAATGAATAACACCATCCACTTTGTTTAGCAAAATCTATCAGCCAGATGTTCCCAATCACTGAACTCTTTCTTTCTTCACACTTTCTTTTATAATTACTTTTTACCCATTTTAGAATTAAAGTTATGCATAATTTGAGTTTTCAAATTATTTTTTTTTGTTTTCACAAGAAACCGGGAGTGCCAACGTGTCTCAATTTTGCAAAATAAGCGATCAACTCGTGTCAGACAATAAATACAAGTTTTTTTCTGAGATATATCGTGTGAACTATCGATTTGCATATTTAACACTGTAGTAATATTATTTTACTAATAATATTCTTACTTTTTACTAATCTTTTCTCCGCTTTCTACATCTGCCATGCTTTCAGCCTCCAAGTTGAATGATGCAACAAACATCAGAGGCGCTGCAATTCAGATTCAGCTCAGGTGCTTTCATGGTTTACAATTGTGACAATAGATGTCGCTGCTATCCAAATTTAAATATACAACTCGATACAACCCCGTCATAAAAATTGTAAAAAATGTAAAAAAAAAAAAAAAAAAAGAAGAAGAGCAAAATCTCTTTCAAACAATCATAATCAATTTGTGATCATACTGGTAAGTGGAATGCAAGGGCGTAGTTTATGTCCTTTAGCAGGTGCAGAGTTATGCAAAATAAAGCAAGGTCGATGATCGATAAACAGGGATAAAATTGTGTCATTTGGTCATATTCATAAAACTATGTTGTTTGATGAATGAATTAAATCAATACATTCCAGAAAATCAAGATTCAGTTTCTTGTCAAAACGCACAATAATAAAAATTTTATTCATTTCTGATATTACGATGAAAAGGAGAAATAAATTAATAATTTATAGAAATTCATTGAATACATTGATGAATATAAATTGGAGAACTATCTCCACTCCACCTAGCGGCAAACCCGCAGTACTTCTGCCACCCAATCAAGACAAATCTCTACATCTTTGACGGATGAGCGGAAATGGATGCAGTAGAAACACTAAGATGCTAAGTAAGCAACCATGTTTTAACCGCTTTCTTCGAGACTCACTCACCTTCATTCCTTAAAAGATCAAACCTGCAAGTGAAACGGAGTCACCCGAAACCATGATTTTAAACAACTGATATCCATTTATTGAGTTCACCGTCATCTGCGGAGGCTGTAACCAAAATGGCCACGTCCAGTGTTTGCAATGGGGGACCTGTTGCACCGGGATTGGGAAACGAACAAACGATCAGAGCACTGGAGCTAGGCTCGGTGATGATGAAGTTTTTTCCTCGTCGGCGACCTGAGCGACGATCCTTTTCTGTCAAGTTGGAAACGCGACAAATCATCTGGCAGCGCACCGTGGGCAAATATGCCTACGAAGGTTCAGGTGACTTATCAGCTGATCGCAGCAAAAACTAAACCAAAAATTATGCCATTTTTTTGTTTATAGTTGATCTCCGTGAAGTTAAAGAAGTCAGGCCTGGTAAAGTGTCTCGGGATTTCGAACGGTGGCCAGAGGAGAGCAAAAAAGTGGAACCAAATACGTGTTTTGTTGTTTTTTACGGCTGTGAATTTCGCCTTAAAACTCTGTCTGTTGCAGGTAATATTTATTTTATTTTCGGTGTTGCAAATTGGATATTAATTTTTTTTTGTCTAGCCATGACTGCAAAAGAATGTGAGCAGTGGGTGAAAGGTTTGACTTACTTGGCATCTGATACCATCGCTTCTTCATATCCTCTTCAAGTTGAACGTTGGTTACGGAAAGAGTTTTACAGCATGGAGAACAATAGAAATACGTAGGGAAATTGTTTATTTTATAGTTATTTATTTTTCAGAATGTTTTTATTGATTTTAGGCTCACATTGAAGGACTTGAAGGCTCTTTTCCCTCGTGTACATTATAAAATTTCCAACAGCAGACTGAAAGAATTATACCAAGTAACAATAAAACCGAAATAAATTATGCACAGTTTACGTAATGGTTGATGCTTACAGGATGTCGATTCAAAACGTAAAGGTGAAATAGGTTTTGAGGCATTTGCCGCTATATATCACATGTTAATGCACGAACATCAGTTGTTTAAAGAGAATTTTGAGCCTTATTCAAAAACAAAACCAACAGTGGTCACAGTGCAAGAATTCCAGAGATTTCTGATACACGAACAAAAGGTTAGAAGTGATGACAGTTTTACGTGTTAATATATCTAGGTTATTAATAGTAATTTGACGTTAAAGGATATGTTCGGGAACGATGAACGAATGGTGAGCAAATTCATGCGTGAATATCTTCTAGATCCGATACGAGATGCGCAGGAACCATACTTCACGATTAACGAGGTGAATATTTGGAGTCATAGTAAATTTGGGTGAAATGAAATTTATAATTTGTTATCGTTTTTTAGTTTGTTGATTTCCTATATTCAAAACAAAACGAACTTTGGGATTCACGCCATGATCATGTGAATCAGGATATGACTCATTCCTTGTCTCATTACTGGATTGCTTCCTCTCATAACACGTAATTTGTCATCTTAAAAACATTAATTAATTTTTATTAAGTTTTTACATTTTAAATTTACAGTTATCTGACTGGCGATCAATTTCAAAGTGAATCAGCCGTTGAAGCATATGCAAAATGTTTACGCATGGGATGTCGGTGCATTGAATGTAAATTTGTAATTTTTAGAATGACTTGAACATTTATGAATAAAAACTTTAATTTTTACAGTGGATTGTTGGGATGGTCCTGACGGTATGCCATATATTTACCACGGTCACACACTAACATCAAAAATCAAGTTTCTTGATGTTGTAAAGATAATCAAAGATCATGCATTCGTGACATCAGAGTAAGTTTTAACAATTACTACACTTGGCATTTACTATTAATTAAATAATTAATTAATTTTCAGATATCCTGTTATTTTGTCGATTGAAGATCACTGCACCTTACCTCAACAGAGAAACATGGCACAAGCGTTTTTGGATATTTTTGGCGAAATGCTACTTACACAGTCAGTGGATAAAGATGAAACGACGCTTCCATCGCCACAGGCTTTGAGGCGGAAAATTCTTATCAAACATAAAAAACTTCCAGAAGGAACCGATGAGCGATTAGTTTTACTGAGAAATGATGATTGTATGTTATTTATTAAATAATATTTTTTTTATGTTTATAAATATTTATTGATGTTTTTCTTTTAGCACAAGAGGGAGATCTTAGTAATTCAGTGAAAAATGGGATTTTGTATATGGAAGATCCTTACGACAAGGAATGGAAGAGACATTTCTTCGTTTTAACGCAGAACAAAATGTTTTACACCGAAGAACAAAGAGAAATGCTGCTAAGTCAAGACGATGATGAAGAAACTGATCATAAAGTGGAGATGCGGGAAGGAGTTACCAACGATGAATTGCACTTTAGTGAGGAGTGGTTTCACGGGAAATTAAAAGAAGGAAGAGCAAAAGCCGAAGAATTGCTGCATGAATTTTCATATCTAGGTGACGGAACATTTCTCATTAGAGAAAGCGAAACTTTTGTGGGAGATTTCTCACTTTCATTTTGGTAAAATTGAATTTATAAACATTTAAAATGTATGATTTTAATTTTGTTATTTTTGTTTTTAAAACAGGAGACAAGGCAAAGTGAATCATTGCCGCATTCGTTCGAGACAAGAACGAGGCCAAACAAAATATTATTTGATTGACACTGTTGCATTTGACAGTCTTTTTAGTTTAGTTAGTCATTATAGGGTTCATCCACTTCGAAGTCAAGAGTTTTTAATGATTCTTAAAAATCCAGTTCCTCAACCGAATAAGCATGAAGGAAAAGAGTAAATAATTATATATTTAATAAACATTTTAAATTTTAATTTAAATTGTGGATAATTTTGTTTTAGGTGGTATCATGCAGCAATGGGGCGAGAAGTAGCTGAAGAATTGTTGAAATGTGTTCCCTACGATGGAGCATTTTTAGTTCGAAAAAGTGAAACTGATGACAAATCATTTGCCATTTCATTTAGGTATGCTGTTACAAAAACAGTACGAAATAAATTATTTAATATTTTGATAAATTTTAGGTCTGAACGTAAAATCAAACATTGTCGTATAAAGCAAGAAGGCAGGCTTTTCATCATAGGCACAGCTCAATTCGAGAGTTTAGTAGATTTAGTAACATTTTATGAAAAACATCCCTTGTACAGAAAGATGAAGCTTAAATATCCAGTTAACAATAACGTAGTAAACAGAATAGGAGTTGTAAGTTAAACATTATATATTTAATTTTTTTGTTGTTGCAATATTTGAATATTTTTCAGGAACCTGAAGATGGAGCTGTTTATTGTGCGCCTGGATTATACATGGATCCTAACACATTTACATCAAATGTAATTTCACATTTCCACCCATTTAAAACGAATGGTTGAATCAATTTCTAAATTCCCAGATTGCTGTCAAAGCTTTATACGATTACCGAGCTCAAAGAGACGACGAATTGTCGTTCTGCAAACACGCCATCATCACTAATATCAGTCGTCAAGACGGTGGCTGGTGGCGGGGAGACTACGGGGGCAAGAAACAGCACTGGTTTCCTTCAAATTACGTTGAGGAAATTGAATTATCAGATCATTCTGATGAAAATGTAAGCCACTCGCGGGATTGCATCGATAGTGAATTAAATTTTGTTTTATTTGCAGTCGGTTGAAACGATGCCGCTTGGTAACATGCAAAAAGGCTCGATTGATATTATAGGATGCAGTGTTGGTGAGTTAATTTTTTTTAATTGTGAAAATATTGTTTAAACTTGTAATTTTAACTTTCAAGACGTACTGCAAGGAGGACGATGCGAAAGTGGGAGGGAATGGGTGTTTCGTATTATCTCTCCAACTCAAACGACTCTCACACCCATTGAAATCGCTGCACCCACGCGAGAGGAAATGCTCGATTGGGTGAAGAAGGTTCGCGAAACTGCCCAGCAGGCAAATGATTTAGTAAGTTTCATTTCTGAATGTTTTTGTTTGAATAATGAAAATAAATCTCGAAAATTACAGTTACGTCAAGGCCGGGAGATCGAAAGAACGTTACGTATTGCCAAAGAATTGTCTAATCTTATTGTGTATTGTCGATCAGTTCCTTTTTGCTTCGAAAGTAAATATTTTTTACGCTAAATGAAATTAATTTTTCTAAATCAATTTTTTTTTTAATGTAGGGTTGGTGAAAGAGGGAGGTCCCTGTAATTTTTATGAAATGTCATCATTCCCTGAAACCAAAGTTGAAAAGTGGATTAGCAGACAATACTGCAAAATGTTCCTAAAATATCCTTTTCTAACATTCGAATACGTATTTACATTCTTAGATTTAAGAAATGTTATTTTTCTTAATCAATATCACGTACAATAATCTACAGTTCAGCCGAGTCTACCCAAAAGGTCAAAGAATAGATTCTTCCAACTACGATCCTATAAAGTTATGGAATTGTGGATGTCAAATGGTGGCTTTGAATTATCAAACACCGGATAGAACAATGCAATTGAACGAAGGCAAATTCAGACAAAATGGAAACTGCGGTTACATTTTACGACCAGAATTCACCTTTCGCGAAGAGTACGATCCTTACAACAAAAATACATTAGCGGGAGTCGAACCACTCATGTTGTGCTGCCGAGTAATTTTTAAAAATATTTTTTCTTTTTCAAAAACAATTGTTAAACTTTAATATTTTATTTAGATCATTGGTGCACGACATTTATCAAGACCAAGTCGTGGAATTGCAAATCCGTATGTGGAAGTAGAAATAGCAGGTGCTGATTACGATAGTACAAATAAATATAAAACAAGAATCAAAGTGGACAACGGATTTAACCCCTTGTGGAACGAAACTTTCGAGTTCGACATCATCAATCCCGACGTGGCGCTCATCAGATTCCATGTTCTGGATGAAGATATGTTCGGAGACCCGGGATTTTTAGGACAAGCCACGTATCCCGTTCGCTGCATTCGCCCTGGATATCGCAGTGTTCCTCTGACCAACGGGTATAGCGAATACCTCGAATTGTCTTCCTTGTTGGTTCACATGACTATTCGAAATGCAAAGGTTTGTCGAGAATTTGAAATTTAAATATTGCAAAGCAATAATTTATTTTTTTAAAGGAAGAAGACGAAGATGTTTATTCATCTATTCTTCTCTTACGGGAACGATCACAGGAATTGATACAGCGAATAGAAGCAGCTGAACGAAATAGAAATGATACGAATGTCGATATTTTGAGAGCTCAGTTAAGCGAAACTGAGCAACAATTGCTCACCAAAAATGAAGAACGGCGGTAATTTACAAAGTTATTGATCCTGTTTTAGTTGATTTAATTTTTTGTTTCATTTCAGGAGACACGCACAAGGTCAAAGATATCAAAACAGCGCAGCCTTCACTGGTTTAAATTCAATCAATTAGTTTTAAATTGTAAAAACTAAACAGTATTTAGAGATATTTCAATCACGGTCTACCACTAGTCTTCTTTAACCTAATTTTTGTAGTTCTGTTACTTGTTTTTTTTTTATATAGCAAATAGTCATCATCTAGTGCAGCTGATGGACTAATTGAAAACCAACAATCAGTGCAATTAGAAATGTTTAATTTCACTATTATGAAAGCTGATTTTTATTATGTAATATATGCTGCTAATTATTGATGTACATAAAATTGTAATTTATGATTACATCAGTTACAAGTAATATTAATTTTTACTACTATTGATGAGGTTCATAAATCATGTGTATTTCTTCTAATAAAACAAATTCCAAACGATTAGTTTGGTTTATTGTGGCCCAACATTTCGTTTAAGTAATACGGAGATGGAAAATACGTATCGTAAAGAATGAATCTATTGTTATTAACAAAATATTGTCCTTTGAGTCCTGCTAAATTATCTTCGCCCAGATATTTCATCTGGCCAGCACGAAATATCACTTGGTTTTCTTGCATTGGAATTACCCCAGGGGTCATCATAATAAATTTGCCATTATCTTCGTTGTAATAAATTCGCAATGAGAAACGTTTGACCACTAAATGAATTCCAATAACCGCGAAGAGCAATGCTATTTTCGTGATTAGTAACTGCAATGGAGTTTCGGTAAAGAAATTATACGTATGAAGTGAGGTGTTGGTCATGAGTTCGTAACAGCTACCACAAAATGTATACACCAAAGTGACAGAAGCGATAATTAATACTATTTGGGCTGTTATGATGTAATATTTCATCGGTGCTTGGTAAACAATTTGATAGCCATTGGGTATTTTGTCGATCTTGAAGTAATCAGTTTTTTTTTGTGAAAAAAAATTGCGGGGATTATTTGTAGGTGAAAAAGATAGTTTTGGTTTCAGCAAATGTCCCTTGGGCAAATTCTATAAATGTAATAAAATTTATGGTTATTTTTTCTATCAATATATAGTAGTTATGCTTACTCGTGTAAATAAACACGCTCTCGGCGTGTTGATTGCTATAGATTTAGATAAATTCTTAAATGCGCAACAATAAGAGGACACTATAAAAATCAAATAAAAATTACACAATTTTTAATAATTCAGTAAAATCTTTTCTTACAGTTAACCAGCATGTTTAGTGAGACCGACGACAAATTCACAAATTATTTTCTAAAGTTGGAGCGCCGTAAATTGTAACCTTGAAAATAGATTCCACACCATGCGGGAAAGTAAACAAATTTGAAAACTACTACAAATTTATTGAATTTTATTTTTATTGACTTTAAATACACAAAGAAAATGTTTTAAACAAAATTTTTTTAATAACTTTTAACATACGGTACTGGTACTTAAAAGTTAATGAAATCATACTCTCTATCCAGAAACAGTGTTACAGTCAATATTTCAGTATCTTCAGCCCAAGTAGCGCCTCCCTTGTGAGGATGAATTGCATGCGGCAAAGGAAGCTGCAAATGATACTCTTTGGTTTCGAGTTCCAAACTTTGTGCTTGAACGTCGAGTTTTATGTCTTTGAAATTAGTTTTCGGAAGTTTTATGCGGATTGCAATACATTCGCAGCTGGATGAGCTGGGAGTTTTATTTCCCAACTGAAATTGATATTTTTTTCATTTTTTTTTAGATTATTATTTATACAATAATTATACAAAAATTCAGTATTTACTTGCAAGTAGACATCTTCAGTAGCTACTTGTTGTTTGTAAATTATTTCGTACTCTGGCTTGGCTCTTGTGTCTACTTTTAACTTTTCTAATTCCAATTCTTCTTGTTTTTTCTGCCATTTTTCAATTGCATCGTAATCGAATGGATCGTAAGACTCGATTCCATCATCGTTTGGAACTTCATCTTTTATTAAAGGTTTGTTAAACGGCGCAGGTTTGGAGTTAAGATCAGCAGTTGGCGGTTTCTCTTTACACTTTACTTCTGCCAATGATGCAGATGATGCAGTAGCTGAAAATTAAAAAAAAAAAAAAAAAAAATTATTCGATTTCTGATTATTTTCAAACGTTGTAAATATAATTATATTACTAATTTTTTCGTAGGGATTTTTCTTTTTGCTGTCATCGTCACTATCCGAATCAGCATTGCTAGATCTGGGTTGCTGCTGTTCTAATAAATCGCGTATTTTTAAAATATCACAAGGTCCGAAATCCATTTTCACAGAACTCCGTGAGTTGCACTTGTACAAAACCACGAGGTAAACAAACGGTTGCCTAAGAAACGGATATTTAAATTTGGAAAGCAGCGACATCTATTGTCACAATTGTAACCACTGAAAGAAAATGGACGCTACGTTATTGTAACACGTGCGCTGTGCTCTGACAAGTGTTTGTTTCATACAGTAATTTATTCGGAAATTTAGCTTTTCTGATTATTATTAAGCTAATCATGGATCGCCGACCGTTAAGAAGACGTCGTCGTAATCGTAAAAAACATAACAAACAAGTACCGAAGGAATTTAAAGTGGTAAAAATTTGAATTACCGTACCGGTACGGTAAATTGTCGTTCGAAATTAATTTTTACTTGTAATAATTTCAGGTGGAAAAAAAGCAAGGAGAAGGCTATGATGATATTATCAAAGACAATGCTGAGTTTCAAAAATATTATAAGGTATGGTATAACATATTTTATACTTAGCTTTTCATAAATGTTATTTTATAATAATTACAACTTTTGATTAGCTTCAAGAAATTGTACGTGAAAACGAATGGGATACACTTATGGACACGTTAAAAGAGAGTTTACCCGTAGCGTTCAGAATAACCGGGTCAAAGAAGTATATTTTAAAAGAATCAAATTTTAACTAATTATTTACTAATTTATTTATTTGCTATCTACAGTCATGCAAAAGCACTTTTGAATATAATCAGAAGTGAGTATTTTGATCAGTTGGTCAATGCAAGCGAAGAATCAGAGAAACCAATTTGTCTTTCTTGGTACGTGTGTTAAATATTATTTTATTTGGAGTAATAATTAATTTTTTAAACTTTTTCTTAGGTATCCGGAAAACTTGGCTTGGCAATTAAATTTAACGAGAAAATTAATTCGCAAAGATGAAACGTTCTCAAAATTACATAATTTTCTTGTTTTTGAAACAAACAGTGTAATAATATAACACAATTTGCATTTTATGTTTAATAATTTCTAATGAATGCCATCATTTTACTTACAGGGAAATATAAGCAGACAGGAAGTCGTAAGCATGATTCCTCCGTTACTCCTTGACGTACAACCGAATCATTTTGTTCTGGACATGTGTGCAGCACCAGGCTCGAAAACGGCACAACTGATAGAAATGCTCCATTCCAATGACACTACTTTGCCCGAAGGAATGCTCGTTGCTAACGACGTGGACAACAAGCGTTGTTACATGCTCGTGCATCAAGCAAAACGATTGCAGAGTCCGAGTTTTGTGATAACTAATCACGATGCATCATCTATGCCCAATATACGCATGATAAATGTAAAATTTAATTTATTTTCTTAGCATTTATCATCTTAACGTTTTATAATTGTTTTTTTTTTTTTTTTTTTTTGTCTTCAGGATAAAGGTGAAATTCAAAATTTAAAGTATGATCGCATATTGTGCGATGTTCCATGCAGTGGCGACGGTACACTGAGAAAAAATGTTGATGTTTGGAGGAAGTGGAATGCTTTAAACGGAAATAATTTACACGGGTAAGAAATTTTAAAAGTATAATTCAGTATTATTATTAAATTGATTTATCTTATTAACAGATTACAAGTGAGAATAGCTAAAAGAGGTCTCGAAATGCTTGCTGTCGACGGTTTGTTAG
This sequence comes from Geophilus truncorum, assembly GCA_034695745.1. Lineage (NCBI taxonomy): Eukaryota > Metazoa > Arthropoda > Chilopoda > Geophilomorpha > Geophilidae > Geophilus > Geophilus truncorum. The sequence continues at coordinate 14,391 of JAQFZP010001496.1, forward strand.
TGTATTCAACCTGTTCTTTTAATCCCGTTGAAAACGAAGCAGTTGTTCACAATATTTTGAAACAATGCGAAGGTAAATATAAAAAGTTTTAATAAATCATTTTTATTCTATATTTTTAAATTTAATAGGATCTGTGGAATTAGTTGACATTAGCGATAAATTACCAGGACTTAAATATCGACCTGGACTTACTCATTGGAAAGTAACAAATAGAGTTATTGATAGATTTGATACTTTCGATCAAGTGCCTGAACAGTATCACAATCAAATACGGCCGAACTTGTTTCCGCCAACGCCTGAAGAAGCAGAGAAGTTGCATTTAAACCGATGGTAGAAAATTTTCTCCCAACTATCAGTAAGAGAATTTTAATTAATTGTATCCTTAACTGATTTCAGCATTCGGGTTGTACCCCAGGATCAAAACACTGGTGGTTTCTTCGTAGCGCTTTTGAAGAAAACCGCACTTCTTCCGGGAGAAAAAATAAAATTTGATAAGGTCGTAAAGATGCAGGAAGAAAAAGTGACGTCGAATAATAGCGAAGTTAAAAATGAAGGTAAAATGATTTTTTAAATTTAATTTTGAAATTAAGGAAGTTGAAAAAAATTTTGATTTTCTTTCAGAAGAGAGTTCATCGACAACTGGTGCTGAAACGTCGTCTTCCCCGCCCAGAAAAAGGATCAAAATCTACGGGTTTAGGGAAGATCCTTTTTATTTCTTTAAAGATGACGTCACAGTTTGGCCTACCATCAAGGAATTTTACAAAATTAATCCAACTTTCGATTCGAACTGTATGTTGACACGTTGCGAAACGGGAAAGAAAAGAAATATCTATTTAGTAACTAAAGTAGTGAAAAATATTATTTCAAATAACCAGGACAGAATTAAGGTGAAGAATTTACCATCAACTGCAATGACGGGTTGTTATAACTTTATTTTCTCTTTTTTAGGTTATTAATACTGGTGTGAAAATATTCTGTAGGAATGACAGCAAAGGAATTACTAAGTGTAGTTTTCGCGTAACTCAAGAAGGGTTACAAACTATTTTACCCTTTATTAATGCTCGACGTGTTTCAATTACGAAAGACGACTTGATATTGCTTCTCACAAATGACTTTCCATTTAACAACAAAATGTTTCCCGAAACAAGGCAAAATTTAGATTCATTAGGTAGGAATATGTTAAATAACTTGAATTTGCGATACATAGTGAACTAATTTGGATATTTAATTCATTCAAGAAACTGGATGCATCGTTTTATTATACGAACTAGAAAAAAGGTAAAGTGTGCTAAAAATTTTGTCGAATAATTTTATATAATTAAAAAATGAATGTTTGTCTCGTTTTGTAGGATAAGCAGCGACGAATCATTGACAATTGCTTTGTGTGGATGGAAAGGAATAAATTCGACACGAGCCTACGTTCCTAAGGGTGACAGAATTCATTATCTTCGACTTTGTGGCGTTGACGTTTCAAAATATGGTAAGAATGAAATTTTTTACATTTTTAAAAAGATTACTAAGATAATAATTTTTTTCAAATTAGAACGAAAATCCGACGAATCAAAGTCGAAGAAGGCAGAAATCGGGGAAGATGATGCGAAATTAGACGATAAAAGTATCGAAGATGAAGATCTGCCTTCTGAAGACGCTAAACTAGACGATGAGATTGTTGCAGAAGAAATAGAAGAATTAGTCAATGACTGAAATTAAAAACTACCCGTTTTTTTAATGCCAAGTTGGACATTTAAAACCATATTTTCCATTTTTACATTAAAAAAAATTAACTACAGTTTATTTTTAATTATATTTTAACAATTTTTCTTTATCAAAGGTATCAAAGGTAGACGTCGTTTAAAGTATAGAGATGGTAATTGACCGGCAATTCCTGGCGGTAGAGAATGTAGATGAATTTGAGGGTGAGTAAACTCGTACAGCTTTAAAGCAATTTCGAATTCTTCTATATCAAGTAAAGCTTGTGCTAAGGCTCCAGCCGTTGCCAGTTCGCGTTTCCTCGCTATCCATTTCTCGAGCAGTTCGCTTGCGTTGTTCATTTCTTGGACATAATCAGATGAAAATTCGAGAGCGACTGCTAGAGTTTTCCATATGGGAGCTAGGTCTTGTTTGATGGCATTGATCACTTCGGAAGTTATCTCTTCTGTACCCTCTCGGGATTCGATAAACCCTAATTACCGAGTGGGTTTAATTTTGATTTTTAGGTCATTGTTTAGTTAGTTGATACATACTTGTTATTTCATATATTTTGTCGGATCCCGGGGTACCAGGGGTACTTGGTGTCTTGGGGGTTGTTTGTGTGGTGTTGTCACTTTGAGGTACATTTGTTTCGGTATTTCCCGGGTTGTATACGAAATAGTTATAATGACTCTCGTTGCCAATATGGACTTTATCCGCTTTGTTGATGTAGATGCCAATTGCATCTTCACCGGCAGCTATAAGTATTTAAAAAAATATTATTCAAAAATCTCGTTAAATATTTAAATTCAGTAGGTAAGAATACCTATATTCTGCTGCATTGTTTTGAATTGACTTTCTATGAGGAAGTTCGTTAACAATTATCAAAAGTTTACATGGAAATTGCGTCATTTATCAGTTGCTGACTGGCAGAGAAAAGTTAACTGGAAGATCTAAATTTAGTTACATAAGATACGGACGTGTCATTAAAGTCATTTCGTGGGTGGTCTGGTGTTCGCACGTAACTGCAGTTTCTTTTATTTTGCGGTACTTTATATAAATATTTATCGCTAAGCAATGATAAAATATGTTAGTTTGACGTCAGTTCAATGAGCTATGTAGCTCATTGGTCAGTCGTAGACAGATTACTAATCTGACAATAATAATACTGGAAATCCCCTTTTTCCTTACTGAGGTTGATCCAATTTATCACAAGATGTCGTTGACAAACCACCATGTGGCATTCAGTATCGCGATTTTTGAAAAATCCTTTTCGTTTTGTGTATCAAAAAAACATGAACCTTCAAAAACTAAGATATTGAATGCAAATAGTGTTTTTACCGTAATTATTATAAGTAGCATTGCTTCTATAAAGAAAGATAAATCAACGAATTAAAATTTCAAAACCAACAAAAATATTTTATTTATGTTGTTTCGTCGAACAGTTTTGTTTAGCAAATTCGGGTAAATTTACAATAATTCATAATCAATTATAAAATATACAAAATCATTATTTAAGAACTTCCGTGACAATTGCTGATATTATTTGGCAATCATTTGCTTAATAATTATTTAACTGAAGTTTAACTTCAACCATTTGTAAATCGAATTAAGACGTTGCCACAAACAAATTAATCATTACTAAGCTAAAGTCACTTAGTCGTCGTCGCCGTCTAATAGCTTCACAGCCAAATCATCTCTTCCTATCACTTCTAGAGCATTAGCTAACTTTCCGACAGTGGCACTTTTTCCTAAACATTGCTGCCACTTAATCATCACTTGGAAAACTATTTCGTTCAATCCATATTGTTTGTGTTCGTATTCAATCGTTTCCAATGCACCGTTTGTAAGGTTGAGATGTTGTCCGAAATCTTTCCATCTGTAACCGAGATCTCCGTCTTTCACGATAAGCATTATCTCCTCACTCACGGGCAATTTACTCGCTGCGTTAAAAAGTAAATAAAACACAATTATAAAAAAAATTAAAATTTTCCCTTTTATTTTAAAACGTACTTAATATTTCGATTGGAACTGCTGATTTTTTGGGTTTGGTTTCAGTCTTGGGTGGCTGTGCCTTGGGTTTAGCTTTTGGAGCTGTGTTGATTCCTTGATTGATCGTGTAGTTGTTGCCAATTTGTACATTATTGGCGCAGCCAATTTGAATACTTGAGAATCCTCCTTTACCTGTTCAGAAAATAAATATAACGTATTAAAATTAAGTGAAATTTAATGTTAAATCAATAACTCACCAGTTTGTGGCATAAAGTTGGGAGGGAATCCAGCCCCACCAGTTTGTGGTGTAAAGTTGGGTGGGAATCCACTAAATGGAAATCCTGAGAACTTAAATCCACTGAATTTCTTATTGCCGTCTGAAATTAACACAATCATAGATTACTTGGATGATGATAAAAATACGAGGAATTTTTACTCACTGTCATTTTTTCCTTTATTTTTATCGCTTTTTCCTTGCACTTCCGGTAAAGCGACTACATTTGGTTGAAATGTTTTTTCTAAGGGTACGGCATCCGTTGTTAAACTGAATGTCATTTTTGAGTTAAAGAAAAAAGATTTCTTTTGATACTATAATCAATATAATAATTTATTTTAATTACTCACGAATTTTCATCCGAAGTAGTAGTGACGTCATCCACACGTCCATTCGCCATTTCATAACTGCACGAGTTAAAAATTAACGTCGACATAGTTCCAAAATGATTTCCCGATTGTTACTTACACTTTTGTATAATATCTAATCAAATTAGGGAAGACCCCGTTTCTCACATTCACGTATAACTCACACGAGTAACTCCGAAATAACTCGTGATCACAGTTTTCCGTGCTGCGATAGTCTCATCCTGATTGCTCAGTAATCCAGAAGAGAAAGGTCGACTTTTATTTATAAATACAGATAAGTAAAACGAAAGATAAGCTTTGTGTTCTTCGACGTAATTAAAAG
>JAQFZP010001497.1:0-19017 GCA_034695745.1 Geophilus truncorum
CCATCTAGTGTCGGTTTGATAAATTAGTATTAGTTAATTGCTACGGTAGCATTCATAAATTACGTTACGTGGGGAAATTGTTAATTTTTAGACCATAATTTTCTTTCGTCACTTATCTATTACAAATTGACTAACCCTTTACCCCCTTGAGTACAAAAAGTCACGATTTGGATAAGACTTTCGTGAAAGTTCACTTACCAGTACTTTTTTTTCTACAAAAGAGCTTTGTTTTTTTTTGTTTTTTTTTTTAAGTTTTAAACGATTTCTTCATTTAAAATAAATTTATGTAAACGAAAAATTTATAATTGCCTTAAAATGTCTACTTTCTTTCATCGCTTACCATCATGCATTTCTCTTTGCTTGTTCTAAATGACGTAATTTATAAACGTTCCCTAAGCTTTAAATTTAAAAATAAAATTAACAAAATAGTTTATAAAATAAAGTAAAATATGTAAAAATGTAAACTGTAAAAATAAAAGATTCAAATTTATTTTTAACAGATTTTTTGAAAAAAAAATATCAAATTTTTTAATATTTTGTTGTCTTTTGTATATCTTGTATTTTTTTTTAAACTTAATTATAACTGATTAAAACAATTCAAAAACAAGAGTGCATTACCACTATAAATTAAAACTAAATCCTTGAGCTAATTAAACCACGTTTTCCAATTGATACTTCCTGACCTATGATGTTATGATTAAAACAATTCCAGGTCTTCAAAGAAAATATTAAAATCTGGACCAGTGAATAACAACATAATTCCTAATAAATTCTTAATTGCATTATTTTTTCTTTATGAATAATATACTTTACAATCAACATCAACTTCGCGTCATCTTTTCACTTTTGCAACACATCTGCACCCTTATCTGCACCTTTTGTCTCAAAGATCAAACACACATATCTGTAATACAATACCACATATAAAACATCATTCTTGTTTCACCAGCTTTCATTGCTCTTCAAGCAACACTCAGCTGTACACAGGTAAGTCTAAAAATTCAACTAGAATTACAATTACTAATAGAATTTTTCAAGTTTTTCATACATAACCATGAGAGGAATACTTTTGGGTGTTTTTGTTGTCGTTTTGGCCATTGCCATCACTTATGGAGCTCCAATGTCCACTGATGAAGACTCAGAGATGCGTCTTGGATTGCCAAAAATAAACATGGACTTCATCAAAGAAATGGTTCACATCTTGATGAGACTTTTTAAGACTGGAGCTTCAGTTGCATCAAAATTATTGCAAAGTGGAAACTGATTATATTTAATATTGGTGTAATCAAATTGTATGTAATTTGTTAATTATGAGTAAAAATTAAGTGCAATTTATTATTTTGTGGTAGTGTTTTATTTTCTTCACTAAAAATTCCCATTCAAAGATGTGGAAATTTTAATTTTTTTTTTGTAATTATGCACAGCTGTTCAATTCATTAGCATTTATCAAGAATTCAATTCAACATGTTTTTTTTTTTAATTCAGTTTATTGATCAATATCTTGATTTATTGCAATGAGGAAATTTTCAAAATTCAATAGATGGCCTTAATTTATTCAATTTATACAATTTCTACATCACCAATTGTTGTTTTTGATCACATCTTGCTTCTAACAATAGAGTTACTGACACAGGCATCAGCAAAGTACTCCTGTTCTTAAAAAATTGCACTGGATTCTGGGTGAAAAACTAATAAAACCAACATCTTTGTATCAAAGTACAAATTCAACTTTACCTCTGTTTGTGGACATGTTTTGAACCTGTATTTTGAAAGCATATAGAAAATACCAAGTTTGGCTTCTATTGTTGCAAATCTCATTGCTGGGCAGTTTCTAGGTCCAGCACCAAATGGAATATAAGCATCTGTGTTCAGATTGGATTTGTTTTCGGGACTAAACCTGTTTTTGAGTATTTTTCAAAATTTATATTTATATCCACACAAAATATTGCTCAAGATTGTACATCACCTTTGAGGATCAAAAACATCTGGGTTTGGGAAGTATTTTGGATCATGGTGTAGTGAATAAGCAGATGCAATAACCATCATTCCCTTCTCAAGCACAATGCCATTCTTTAATGTGAATTTATCAACCACACAAGTTCGATCAATCCTTTAATGTAAAAATGACTTTTGACTTTTGTACAAGGTGAGTGAGAATTCCCTTGTTAAAACTAATAAAGACACCAAAAGACAAACAACACAATTCTGACTCACCCTGAACAACAATAAAATGGTTATGAACGCCCGAACTTAAGGCGGGTTTTCAGCAAGCAAGAGGTCAAAGTTCATTTTTGCTGGCTTCACTTATTTTATTTCTTGCTTGAAAGGTCTTTCGAGCAAGTCTATGCTATTTAGACTTGCTAAATCTTTCTTGGACAACTGACCAATCAAAACAACTGGGATTTCACCCATTTCAAGGAACAATTTCTGGTTATTAGGTCACAGAATTCTGCTACCTAGAATTACTTCTAGTCTGCCTTAATTGATGCTAGATGTAAACTCTATGTAACTTGTTATGACGTACATATAAATTTTACTTATACACAGACTGAAAAATGGAACTCATTCCTCTAAATCCATACATTCTAGACTGACCTGTAATTTGGAGAGTAATAGCGAAGACCTTCGTTCAAAACCATCTCTAAATATGGCAACGCAGCCACATCTTCATACTTGATGATACCCTAGTAAAAAAATCAATCCATATTCTGAAATTCTATTTTCCACCAATAGCAAACCTTTTTTGCAACCAAAAGTTGATCAATCTCTTGTATGAGTTTTTCTTGAATTTTTTCATCTTTTGCCAGTGCATAAGTTATCATAGTTATCGTTGTCGCTGTCGTTTCGAGACCGGCAATAATAAACTGAACACACTGAGCTTGTAATGTAGTCTTATCCAAAACTATATAAAACCAAACAAATATTAATTACTGTTTACATTTTTTTTTAAAATAAATTACATACTTTTCTTAATCTTTTCATCACCAGAGCTTTCGGCTTTTGTCTTCGCTTCCAGTAAACAGTCAACAAAATCACCATTTCTTTTACCCTTAATGAAATCAAGATTGAACTAAATATAAATTAAACAACATGTAATAACTTACAGATTTATTGTCAACCCTCATGTCAATAACTCTAGCCGAAGTGGTTTTAATAAAATCAATTGTGTCTTTGAAGATGATGTCAATCAACCAACCAAATATTGTCACCAAGGAAGGAAAAACAACTGTTTGGACAAGTATTTATTTGAGACAAGTCCATAATAGAAATTATTAGTGACTTTACTGAATAAAGTTGCAATGGCGCCAGGATCATCCATCACTTTCCTTGTATGATATGAAAATTCATTATCAGGATTTTCAATTGAATTTGTTTTCACCCCAAAAGCACAAGTAGCCACAACATCCAGTGTGAACGCAGAAAAAATCCTTCATTTTTAAACCCAATTAGTTGACAATACAACTAAAACCAAATCACACATCTTACTTTCTGACATTTACAGGTTTCTTGTCTTTTACATATCTGTCTAAAGAAGGAATGAACACCTTCAAAATATCCTCAATCATGAAAATCATCTAGATCAGAACATTTCTTTCATTTTTACATTTCTACTCAACTTTTTATTATTCTTAACCTGTTTTATTTTTCCTGAACTAAAAGCAGGTGTGAAAGCTGATCTAGTGATTTTCCAGTCTTCACCTCTAAGCATAGCTGGGGTTCTTCTAAACAATGGGTCTCTGTCAATGGCTGGAACATACTGTGTATGAAATTCAATTTATATTTATGAATTTTTAACTTTATGTATCATGAAAATTGAAAATCGGCCACTATCCAAAACCATTTCTGAACAAAATTGGAATTAGCAGTCAAAATATCGGACAATTTCCGATACCGATTTCAAAATCGGTTTACCCGTATTATACATACAGTCAACTCTCTCATATCCGGACATAGGGCAAGGCCGGATAAGATAAGAGTATTTAGTGTAGGGAGACATTAAAAGGAGCCGAGACTTTTGGCTGGATAAGAGAGCTGGCCGGATATCAGTATGATATACTCACTCTTCTGTCCATAAAAGATGAAAAATCCTTCACAAACACTTGTTTGATTATTTCAGGATCAGCTACATGTAAAATTGGATTACTACCTTCAAAACCCCTGTTAAAAATAAAGATTAAAAGTTATTAAAATCCATTTAAACAAATATTACCCAAAAACAGGTCCTAGTTTTTTGTGGAAATCAAAATCCTGTTCAAAAAGTGTCTGAAATTACATTACACAAATTATATAAAATCCTTTAAATAAAACTTCATCTAATTACCTGTGTCAACAGAGGTTTGTAAGTTCCCACCAGAGGGATTGGAGTTACATACTTGACATCTTGTTTTTTCCAGTAATCATAATTCCATGTTACATATCTGAAATTCCATTTACATTACACAAAATCTAAAAACCTAAATAACTGGAAATTTACATGTAAAATCCCAATAAAGAAATGCCAATTAAAATCAACTGTAGTAAAGACTCAGATAAATTAAAAGCATCCATTTCTTCTTAATATTCTTGCTTTTATAATTTACACCAATTGTTGTTTCAGTTCCTGAATAAACACATCACATCTGTTTCATGAAGAAATCATAAACAGATCAAAAATATGTTATGATAGAATTCTTCAAATTTAATTCAGTGACTTCCTTTCTGATTGTACCATTTGTATGCATTGTATTCTATTTAAGTTGTAAATAAACAAAACATTTTGCAATAACAAATTCTTTCAGGCATTTACATTTTGCCATCTGGTAGTAAAATTTGTTTCAGAAGCCATAACTTTTGTGGTTTTCAAAGATATTTAAATTTAATATTAAATTTTTATTGATTAATTGTATTATATCTCTATTTCAATATTGCTTTATATTATTTAACTAACCAACACAAATATCATCTACTTGACTTTTTTATTATTTAAAAGTGAAAAAACATACATTTGAACGCGCAGACCTGAAAGACTAAGACGGATCACAAAAGTCACCAGACTAAATATATAAAAAGTTGACAAAAGACTGACAATTCACAATACAATTTCTCTTTTTCATTAAAAAAAAAATATAATAATAATAAAAAAAAATAAAAAAACATGCAAAACATGCACAATTATCACAGACAAAACGCATTGTCCCTAATTACTAACCTATCAAGTCGCACAAGTTCCAACTAATTCTCTACTTTCTTTCTATCATTTAAAGGGTTCACGAACAAACTTCGAGCGGTCCGATCTGACTCAGGGCCAACATGAGAATGTCTCTTTTCTCTTTGGGGAACCTCAACTCTCTACCCTGAAGTCGAGCGAACTCCAATTCGCGCTCGGCTATGTTCAATTCCCGCATGACAACCCCCGGAGACTCCTGTTCGCGAGCGATCCAGTCGAGCGCCATCTGGGAGCGCATGTCGTCGTCGAGGGCTCGGTGCGAGTAGTGGGCGACGACTTCTTGGCGAGAGCACTGACGCTCCCGCATCGCTTTCAAGCTGCCGTTCCAGTGCAGGAGTTGGAACACGGTCATGAGTTCCTGGAATTCGAGCATGGTTCGGCCGCGGTTCGCTTCCAGCATGAACCTAAAGGCGCCAACTCCCGTGCTGCCGATGTCGGTTTCTTCCGTTTTGCCCTGCAAATATAAAGTAGAAAACGAAAAATTTACCACGGGTAAAATCGAATCAAATGTACTTTTTATTTGAAAACAAAATTTTGGATCCAACGTTTAGGTTTAGGGTGAATAGAAACACTCATAGTGTGCCATCATCGCTTGGGTAAATAGAGACTTAAAAACTGTTGTTTTTAAACAAAAGCAGTTTTCTTTCATCTTTTCAATTTAGGTTTTTAATAAATCATTAATGAAAATATTTATTAATTACTCTAAACTTATATGTTTACTAGCACAGGTGCCCGTGCTTCGCTACGGGATACAGGAGCACACCTATTCTGTTCCCATCCCGGCTTTCATTCTGTTCCAGCTTATTTGTGCACTATTAAACGCCTCGCGTATCGCTGCGCTCAACGCTCGCTAGGGGGTTCCAGCTTTCTCCTGTAAGTTTTGTTACTCTAAACTTATATGTTTATGTACAAAAAGATTTGTTTTACCCTGTCTATAAAGTTGCTGATTAATTTGATTAATGAAATAAGCTCTGTAAATAAAGTTTGGTGATCTACAAAAATAAGTTCAATATTTGGGTGTCACATAATATTTTTTTCACAATAGGTAATGCCAAAAAGCAAATTTGTGCATAAAACCAATTCAACAATACCTCCATTTAGCAGCAAATATATATCTGCTAAAAATGACCAAGCATCTAAAGCATTTTTCTGATTTTTGTCTCTATTTACCCCATTTTACGGTAGTATTAAAAACGCTCAGTAAAGTTTAAAATATCAAATTGGTAGAGGTCACTTTTATAACCAGTTTAGTAAGTTTAGCCTGAATCCATTTCACCAAAGCACAGCTAAAACGATTTGAAACACAAAATATATCTGCTATTATTTTATTGTTCGAAGTGCCTATTTGGCATTATTCTAGCAACTCCTTCTTAGATATCAACACTACTTTTATCTCAATGCACCTAAGTTAACGCGCCTAACACTACGCGCATTGACTATCTACTTTTTGTGATTTTCGAAAATGATGAAAACAGGCATAAACAACAACTAAAAACAACCAACACAAAAGTAACCCTTTAGAACAGTTAAAATCGTTTTTATTTTTCTAGTTATTAGTTGTTATTTATGACTTTTTTTTTATTTTTTTAATTTCAAAAACCACAAAAACTTGGAAAACTGAAGTTGCATTCAAAAGGTCTAGTATTAAGTGTGTCGCGTCTCGTCACTTGTTTTACTGCAAAACCAGTCACTTTTTAACACACCACTCGAACTTCAAACTTTTGTTTTCAGTACGATATCAAAATGGTAATTTATCATTACTCACAAAAAAATTTTAAATAAAAAAAAAAGTTACCATTTTTATAGCATACTTTACCTTAAAAGCACCTCGTGCTTCGGCGATAGCTTTTTCAATAAACTCATCAGTAATGCATCGTGACGGATGTTCATTAAAAACCGAATTCATAAGAGCGATTTTTGCAGCGCTGCGTCGTGCTTCCGCTTTGGTAGGACAATTCTAAACAAAAAAAAAAAAATTTAAAATTACTTAAAAAAAAAAAAAAAAAAAAAATTAGTAAGAAAAACCATTTTTTCAGACTTTAAACTAGTCACACAAATTACACGCGTTGTTTCTCGAGTTTATTGGCCTCGTGATTGAATTCTTGCAGGTTATGTCAACTCTTATTTATGCGCTCAATAAATTATCAGCACCACCCACTCAAATATGGAAATCAGTATCCTCTTCCACTCTAGACTTTTCTCAGAATTGTTTGCATGACTCATTCGTAATCTTGAAAAATATATCATCTCACGAGAGACTCGAAAAAAAGTACTCGATGAGAACGAAAGAAAGGGAAGGGAAGGGAAGGGGAGAAGAAAAAAGTGGAGATCAGATAATTGATGGCTGCATATATTAGAAGCCTCTTTTCTTTCCTCACCTGGAAACTACCAAAGCAGCTCCCACCTGGAAGCGTCACGTAACATACGTAGGGTGGACTAGACGAAGGCACCGATTCGTAAACCACCAGAGCGCCGTTTTTCAGATCTGCTCCTCTCGCCTGCTTCATTTGCCAGAATTCTTGCAGTGCTTCGACCACGTTTACTGTAATTACATTAAATACATTAGAAATATTAAATGAAAAACTACAACTTACACTGCATGAAATAAAAACTATATCAATTAGAAAATATACATTTCGCACGTAAGTTCTAAATCGAAAATTGTTGTACAACTCAAGACAAAGTTGAATTTATATTATAATTTTCCATCAATTTTCAGATTTTGTAAAAATTCAACTTTCTACAACAGTTTTCCAATAGATTTTCTATTGGAAAAAATTTTAATTCATGCAGTTAATAAACCAACAGAAACTTAAGTCAAAAGCGTCAATTTCAATAAGTGCCCTATGGGAATTTTATAAAATTTACAATTTTTCTAGTTTTGATAGATTGTCATGTAGTGATGTGCAAATATATAGCTACAGTAGTTTCATATGTTTCCTACAAATTCCTATAAAATATGATAAAGTGAGTAAACTAATATTTATTGCTAAATTTAGATTTGTGCATTTATTTATATATCCATTTATAATATGATTCTTGTTGGATATAATTAAATCACTGACAAAAATTAAAAGCTAACTGGAGTTTAACCAATAAACACAAATTGTTGACTATAACTTAGATCAGTTATGCCCTTATGTTCTTATAAAATGCATTACCATAAAATCATTTATAAAAATGTAAAGACATCTTTTAAGTACTGTTAAACTCAATTTAAATTATAACTTTTGTTGGTGCAACTAGGCATTAGATTAATAAATAACTTGAGTTGAAGCTAATTGACTAGATTATTACACAATATCCCATGGAAATCTATTGAAAAAGTTTACAAATTTAAATAAATGCATATAGAAATATGATAGATAAAAATTAAATCTAATTTCTAAGTTGATGCATTATCTTGTAACTCTTATGTTTCCTTTGAAAATTGCATTAAAACATTTTGTATACTTGTATTTCTACTACACAATTATGACTAAAGCCACTTATTTTAAAATTAATTGCAGCTAATATTTTCTCATAACCATTATCTACAATAATGGCAATTATCTCATGCACCACATCATTTGCATCTCATCTCTATATAATTTCATATCAAAGGGCCACTAGATCCATTCCTTTCACTCTTCTTGCATTAGGACTGTCCTCAAATGATATACCAACAATCCCAACAATTATCCAACAAAAGTGACCATAAAAAATTGAACAAAACAAATTCAAAGAAATCTGTGTCCACTTTTTGCAGTTCTCTTCCTGTGTTCAACATCTCTAGCAGATACATCTAGCTATTAATTTTCAATTTTTTTCACATAATGTGCAGTGATACAAGTGCAGCTTTTAAGTATATGTTTTATAGCTTATTAAACAACACACTTTCTTCCTCTTGCCTTTTTGTATGTAGCAAAATGGGCAATAGCTGTAATTGAAGATAGTTGCTGGAAAATGATTCAGAGGAAGGTTGTTGTGGGAAATTTAGAGTACAACATAAAAAAGATTTGGTGCAGTAAAAGTACAACAAAAAGTAAAGGCAGGAGAATCTTTACATTGACACAACTGAACTGGAATTGGAAAAACCTATAGATAAAGCACAAGGCTGTCAGTAAAAATGAATCCAGATCAAGCCAAAAAATCTAAATATAATGTTGTTTATTAATTAAACTTAAAGTAAATGTTTTAAGCTTTTTAAAATATATTTCTTTTAATTTCGTACATTTTCAATAATAATAATCGTTGATTATCGATACCAGCAGAAAGTATAGTGTTCAACTATACACCACCAAACCAAAAATAAGACTGATTAGAAATGGTCACTATCTAAATAATACTCTACAAACATCTTTATTCTTCAAAAGAACCTACTCACAGCTCATCATCTTTTTATCAGCAAAAACCCCAGGTCTCAATTGCCTCTTTCTTTGACCTTTCCAACAGTTTTCTATACAGGAAGCAATTTTCAGAAATACTTTGTTTGAAAAAAGTAAAAAAAAATAAGAACCTCTCTTATCTTCTCCTCCCCTTGAGGTCAGGGATCATCTTGGGCATGGTGCAAGTGAATTATGACCATAAGCTAAACGTATAATCAGCCCCTACATGCTGCTAGCTAATCAAAATATAATTTAGCTACTGTCTTAGAATTCCTGCAAATTACAATTTTCACCTTAAAATGAAGCATGAAGTTTATAGCTTAAAAAAAACAACTCATCCTCAGGGAATTACTTGAAAAATGTTTGGAGGGAATTTGGAAAGGAAAAAAGGGTGTGGAGAACAGCAAAAGTGAGGGTTAGGAAATAATTAAATATTTTTTTGGTGGGGAATATTTGCACCATCTCAGATTGGGGCATTAATGCTTCAATTTTGATGTGATTACATCAATTATCTTTGATGGTGAGCAACAGGAAGTGTTTTTTTTTTTCATGTAAGAGTTTTTTGTCTGAAAATTCTTCAAAATCCAACGGTCAATTAGTGTAATTGAATCATTCATCTGCCACATCTGCCACCAGAAGTCAGACTGACTCGTGGGTCATCGAACAATCTCAAATAATACTTGTCTAGTGTGAAATCTGAAATTCAGTTTTATTTCTTTTAACTAGAGATTGACCGATATTCTGAATAAAATATCGACCGATACCGATATTTTATTACGTTTGCACTAAAAACGTAATAAAAAAGTGACTGAATTTTTATGTTTAAAATGTCGAACTATACCGATTTTTTCGTGAATATCGGCTGATATCTGATACCGATATCAAAATCGGTCAAGCCCTACTTTTAACATACTTTTAGTAAGTAACCAAAATCTTGAATGTCAAAATTACCATAAAATTTCTTAACGAACAAGGTAAACAACAATGTCAACAAACATAAATTTAAATTTGCATGTCTTTTAAAGTAAAATTAAAGTGCCAAAATCAAGGTCTTTTCCACATCCATAAAAGACTGTTGCCCTTTTCCCAATCCAAAAATAAAACTTAATAGCTTCCATTTTGTTTTTTTTCCTTTTCCCCATAAAACTGCAAATTTCCTTGTTTTATCACTTTTTGTAGAATTTATCTTACCCCTGAATTACCCCAAGTTTAAGTTATCTTCACATCCTTTATCTTTTTTCTCCTCCAAACAAAAAAAAAATCTAAACAAAATATAAAAACCGGATCAAAAAAATAAAATAAAAAAAGGACATTTAACAACAGGAGATTAGGTCTACATGGAATGTGGTTTTAAGTACAAGATATAAGAGACGTTCACCTTCCCTCAATGATAAAAGCATATTAGAGTACGGTACCCCCTACCTTTCATTTCATTTCAAATATATTTGATTCATTTGACTACTTTAGTGCAATTCTAGTCTACATTATTATTACAATTGCTGAATTTCAATTGAAACTTTCAAATTTATCTACTTATCACACCTATAAACAGGATTTGAGTAAATTTAACTCCATGAACTTGCACTATGATACCAGTTGTAAGTTATGGGGGCCAAAACCTGATTCGTTACGGAACTAAGCTTGATTTGAATGAATTTCCCACTCACATGATGCATAACAAGCAGGTTATTATGCATTCGTCTGGTTTACTTGGAATTTGGTAATTTGGGAAAATTAGATGTAAAACACTGGTATAAAACCAAAATGGAAATAGAAATATTTTAAAACCTTTTTAATTCAAAATATTTAGGATCGTAGTTTTCAGCTACACTGCAATACTTCTAGTGGATTCGTTTATTATTTACACGTGTAAAATCTAGTGTAAATAAGAGGTTTTGTGAAAATTTCGTGAAAAACTTAGGTTCAAGCTACAAACTTTCAAACTTACAAAGCAACAAAATCAGAACTACTCCTGAGAAAATTATTATAAAAAATAAATATTATTATAGATGTAAATTTTTTTTTGTAAATATAATCAAGTGTTTATTACCTAAATTTTATGGTAACTGTTTGACACAAATTTGACAAAAAAAAAAAAAAAACTGATTTTGGCCTAAAATGGAGAAGAAAATGTCGGCTTAGCAAAGCAAAACAGTTCGAGTTACTGCGAACTGCGCATGTGCAATAAAAGTTAGTATACAAACTTTTTCTAACCAACACACGACTATTTGTTTGTAAGTTGGTGTTGGGTTTTTAACCAACTTTTCCCGGAAGTGACTAAGTTGTTAAAAAAAGTTGATGTGTGTTTCTAACTTGAGAGTTCAATAAAAGGTTTACACACTCTCGCTCTTTAATAACGCTATATTCATTTTGTAAAAACGAAACAGGTTACGCTTGACCTTTTCGACTAACTGCTCTTGTAGATTTTACTTTCCACTTCATCCTCGACCTTTTCCTCGATCCGTGACCCTTGCAACAAACCCCTTTGGTTAGCATTTTTTCCCTCCTTCGCTTTATGTTTTGATATAATTACCTGGTCTGCATTGAAAACACCTACTTTAAATTGACAACAATAACCTATGAAAACCCAAAGCCATGCATTTGAACATTTAACTGCAATTTATTTGTGTTTTGTCAACACTAATAGAAAGTAAAAATCTCGTAATGGCAAGCATAATATTTGAAAAACAGAGTTCATCTGGATCGAAAGATATAAAAAGTCTACGGAGCCAAAGGGGGAGAAATCAAAAGTGGTTCTTTGGCCTGACAACAACTTTATTGTAGGGTTGTACTCGAGCTTAATTGCTCGTATGAAATTCTCTCGTCTGTTCCGAGACATAATCCAAAGGGTCGACGACTCGTAGAGTGCAAACCAGGCCCAACCCAATCGGCCGCAAACAAAACCATCATGGACTCACTGGGTTAATATCACCTAACATAGCTTTTCTATTTCTCAACTTGAAACATATTTTCCAAAAAGTCAAAAATTAGATACGATAGAGACTTTGTGAAAAAATTGACATATAACGTCGACTATAACGATAAATTTTATAAATATAAAGCCGATTGTTGCTTACGTTACCGCAAAGTCTCTAATGAGATTGTTTGAGTGATTATCCATATTAATATCTGGAAATTATCACTAAAATACATCAAAAGAGTTTACACTTAGTTTTAACCTCCGAGTTTGTGGTCAGTTGCTATCATCTCTCACTTGTCAGTTCTACAAAATATATACATGATTACATAATCTCGTACATCACTGACTAACTCTACAAAAATAATTGTTATGCAACTATTGTTTTAGTTGTCAAAGTACCAACTACAAAATTTGATAAAAAAAACCAATTATTTTTTACTTTTTATGTATATTGTAATGTTTTAAAGTTGTTTAAAGTATTTCAGTTTTATCTGCCAAAACTTTTAGTAGTTCCCATTGTCATCTACCTGTATCAAAATCAGTTTTATGTCTAAACTTACTGTTTTTGGACCAAACTGATTTAAGCCACAAACCAAACCAAAATAATTGCATTATAGTTGAGCTTCAATTTGATTAGTTTGCCATACAAATATAGAAATAAGGGTGTTAAGAGAGTGTAAATGATACTAAAACCACAATTTAAATTTTAAAACTTAGTTGTTAAAGTTTCATCATAAGTACCACAATAAATGTAAATTTACACTTTTTAGACATCTTGTAGTTACATTTTGGTGTAAATTCACATCTTTATAGGTATGCAACAACAGACAAAAAAGCTGTACACCACAGGACAATTATGTCAATGTGTGTATAATCAAAGTGATTGTAATTCTTTGTAAAAGTGCAAAATTGCATCAAAATTTTTCGCAATGTAGATCAACTCAATGTATTTTTGCACTACAATGTTCCTATGATCCCTAATACACTTTAATTTCATATATTAAAAAAAAATAAAAAATTATGTATCTGTCATAATCAAACCCATCCATGCACTTATGACATTATAAGTGAAATCAAACCACGCATGACTGACCATCCCTCATCATTATTCCATCAACTCCTTTACCATTAACAAGATTAAACTGAGTATTTCCTCCACATTATCAAACAAAAACATGAATTTCTTTCTTTCAAACATGAAACACAGCTTTCCCTTGAAAAACATGCATTTCTCCCTTATCAGTCATCTGCATTAGCAGTGACAATATTTCAGCCATTTTTAAATATTTTTTCTCAAAATATTAATCATGATATTACCATCAACTTATCACGGAATCACGTTGTTAATCCCACCCTTTTAATAGCCTGTAATAAATCCAGTCTAGATATAATAAAATAAATTACCCCTGCTATGTTGTTTGGACATGACAAAAACCATGTAAAATTATGACTCATCTACATTCAACATGGACGACACACACTTTTTTATTTTAATTATATTTTTTTTTTTCATAGAACGGTCATGCTGAAAACACCAATGTCTTTTTATAATGTAGGAATTTTTCGCTATAACGAATTTTTTTCGTTAGTGCATTTGGTTGGATTGCAGTCCAAAAAAATAATTCGCTATAACGAGTTCGAACCCCTTGCGATCTTGAAATTCGTTATATCGAGGTTCGACAGTATCAAACAGGCGAAATCTTTTGCCATTGTTAATTTGTCATCGCAATACATTTTGCGAATTAACATTTTTAAATCATTTAATTTGCGAATTAACATTTCCCAAATATATTTTCGCTCAAAATCCCTCGTGCAATATTTACCACGTCCATATCCTTGCGTATGTTTTGCGAAACTGTTGACGACGGCGTCGACGGCTTCTTTTAAAACGGTTTTAGCTCGAGCATCGGACAAAGATGTATTTGTATTCAAAACTGGACGTCCTGATGGAGGCACAGGGGGTGCACGAGGTTTACCGCCCCCGCGATGCATGTTGGGAGCAGCCTGAGGGGTTGGTGGTACTCTATTCATTCGACCACTCATATTTTACTTTTCTTCCTTTTTTTTTCCTTTTCAGGGTGGAAATGGTGAATTCTAAAAATAAGAAAATAAAAAATTCTTTTTTTTTTTTTTTTGCATACCAAAACCATGTGTGTCGTGTAATAAATTTTGGGATTTTGTATGTTTGAGGTTTATGTGTTAGGTTGTGATTTGCAATTCCAGAGTTACTTTAAAGAGTTTGTCTTATTTAAAAAAAAAATTGATTTTACACTGTTTTCAATTAAAAGTGCAGTTTTGATGGAATTATGAAGTTGAAACTAAAAGCTCTCAATAAAAATTATTATAAAATTTAGTTATAAAAAACCAGTAAAAAATCAACTCTGAAATTGGACCATCTAAATTCAGAAAAATCAACACAAAAACTATATAAAAGTATATAGATTTTTTTATCATTTTCTAGATCCATCAGATTTACTCAAAAAATACACTTTTTGCTGCAGTTTTATATCAATCCTTTGTTTAATTGATTTTGTTCTAACAGTAATGCAAATTCACTATATGCTATCCTTGTAACCAGAAATTATCAAAATAATTGAATAAAGCCAAATTTTAAACTCATACAAATATTTAATAAACTCATCTATTGATCAAATAGAGTAAATAATACTTAAATCTTAAAACGCATGCTATTAAATCTAAAATACTATTATAATAAATTTCTCGTTTACATTAATGCTTAGGATGCAATTTTACTGATGTATGTACACAATATTGTATTGTATCAAATTTACATTTCACTGTAAATCCAAACGTCTAAAATTGGCTTCAAATCAGACGTATCAGATTTACAAAGTCTAAAATATAGTATTTAAAAAAACAAAAACAAAGCCATCTAAATGGCTAAAATTAAAGTGTCTAAAATGTCTAGACATTTGAGTAATCTAAAAATAATGCACTGGACAAACAAGAAACAGCATTGACTTAATAAATCGAATATTTAGTCTCACATCTGACTCGAATCAAATTTTATACATTTGGATTTAGAGTGCAAAGATAATAAAAATTCAGATCACCATTATAAAATAACATGATCCGTTTCCTGATGATGATGATGTCAGTTCATTCCCCTTATGGCCGCTCCTCGATGACTCCCTCTCCCCCTACCTTCTGACATTTGCAACCAGAGGGGTAGACAAAAGACTAAACTGAAGGACAAGATCCCTTTGCCTTTTGTAAACAACACGAACCACTTCAACTCAACCCCAAGAAAACAAAACAAAAAAAATGTCCTCTGTGCCCAGGGCTAAGTAAGAAAGACACAAAAGCCGACATTTTTTTCATTTCCTTTTTTTATAAAAAAAAAAAATCCTAAAATCTATTTTAGAATTTTAAAAATTTGGGTTTTTGAAGAACCCGGATGTTGATTTTTTCTTTTGCAAATATATAAATTTCTAAATAATTTCTGCTCCATTTTCATTTCTAGGAATTGCAGTGTTGATTGTGTCCTATTTTTTTTTTTTTTTCGTTTTAGTTGTGGCTTTAAAATTGATTTTTCAATCTCAGTGTTGTGTTTGTGTGTGAAATGTTGCGTTGTTGTGTCGTGTTGTGGATGGAATTGATGATTGATGATTTTGATGACTTACTTACGGTTGTTTATAGTCTGTGACGGCGATTTCACGCCGAGACAAGCGGACGCGACTTGCTCGGGTTCATTCTCTCTTCTTCTCTTTCGCTTCTCTCTCCTGTGTCTCCTCGGGCGAGGATGGCAGCGGCCATGTTTACTAGCGCCCTCTCGTGTCAAATCTGTCAAATGCATAACAAAACACTGTGTCTCTGAATTAAAAATTTGTTTCCAAGGTTGATTTTTAGAATAAAGGTTATAAAATAATAATTTTTTTGTTTATTTGTCGTTTTTTTTTTTTATATTTTATGCATTTAAATTTATTTTTTATGCTTCGTCGGTCGGTGTTTACTTTCTACGGAAGCGTAGTAGGATCAATAATATTAACGAAATTATAAACCTTTAAGTAAAAATTGTAGTTAAAATTAATAAATATTGTTAAATCTAAATAAAAATATAATTTTATACTACTACCACTGTTTTAAAACTTTAAATTGACAATTTCCACATTTAATATTTTGCAACTGTATCCTCTACACTTCCTTCACTTTGATTCGTGTTTCACTAAGTTAATTCTACTTAACATCAGCTGACATTTATAATGGCAAGCAGTTCAAACCAAAAATCAGTCTTATTTGTATGTTTAGGTACGTAACTCCATAAAAAAAAAAAATCTCACAAAACCTTTAACAAACCTTTAACTTCACAGGCAACATCTGCAGATCACCCATAGCCGAAGCAGTATTCAACCACGTAGCTAAAGAAAAAGGTTTATCAGATCAAGTAAGTCACTCAAAACACCCATCAAACACACAAACTAATTAAAACAAACAGTGGACATCGGACAGTGAAGCAATCGGCGATTGGCACAAAGGCAAAAACCCAGATCAACGCGCCATAAGTTGCATGAAACAACACGGAATAGAAATGAACCACAGAGCGAGACAAGTAATTAAATCAATTAAAAAATTTCTCGATTGATTTTAATCTTAATAATTAATTTTCCAGGTTTCCAAAAGCGATTTCAATAAATTCGGTTATATTTTCGGGATGGATCATGAAAATATCAGTGATTTAGAAAGTATCGCACCTGATTCACATAAAGCCAAGATTGAACTTCTTGGTCAATATGATCCTCAAGGGAAAACTCTGATTCGTGATCCTTACTATGTAATGATTACATAATTTAAATGTAATTTTTATTTTTGATTGATGTTTTTATTTGTTTGTTTCAAAGGATCAAGGCGCTGATGGTTTTGAAGATGCGTATCAACAGTGTTTGAGATGTTGCAAAGCGTTTTTGGAACAACATTAGAACAACATTAGAATTGTAAAGTGTTGAAATAAATGAATGAATAAATAAAAATTTACTTCATTCCACGATTTTTATTTTTTTCGTGTTTTTTTCTTTGATTCTTTCTTCTTTTTTCTGTAAATATTCACCGACGTTGTCGAACCACTGTTTGAACATCATGTTGATGTCTGTTGGAGTGTTTACGGCATCTGGTGGTAGAAAAGGGAATTAAAAATTAGTTTGTGATTAAAAATCGTTGTTTGGTTTTTTTATTTACCTTTGTAAAAATCCAAATCTTCGTTTAATTTGGTCGGGGTTTTTGTGTTTTGTGAAAATTTAAATTCTTTATTTATATCAGTAGAATCTGTCGATCTAAAAACGACAACCGGTCGTTTTTCGTCGGGTACAACGACCCATAACTGACCCTGGTCATCAAAAGTGGCGTCGAATGGGACTTTTTCGAACTCTAGCGTTTGTAGAAGGTTAACTGTTAAAGATTCGCTGATTTCGAGAGTGTAAATCTCGATTTCGCACCGACTGAAATTTAAAATAAATAATAAAATAGAAAATAAAATCAAAAATTGTAAAATTATTTTATAAATACCTAAAATAAACAACGGCAATGATATTTCTATTAGACATCAAAACACACTTCTTAATCGCGTTGTTTTTCGAATTTCTCTCTTTATCTACATCTTCGTCGTTGTTTTTAGCGCAATTTACACACAACTTCTCATTTCCACTCTTGAAATCCCAAAACCTCAACGTACCATCCTTAAAAAAATAAAAATAAAAATTTAAAATAAAATTTGTGATTCATTTCATTTTTCTTACCCCTGAAGTTGAAACTAAAATATCCGGATGTGATCGTAAAATCTCAACGCAACTAACGAACCTAATTCCAAAACAAAAACAAATAAATAAATTTAATTTTTATATTTAATATTTAATTTTTTACTCGCTGTGTCCGAGACAATAACTTTGAATGTTATAACTATTAGGAAAATGCGAAACACATATTTTCTCATCACGATCGCAAGTAATCACGAATTTCCCATCATTCGACAACGTTATATCTAATAAAAGCGATATTCGACCTGTCACGAATTGACCCTCAGTCGTTGGAGTGTTTATAACGTGTAAATAAACATCACCACTTCGATCTGCTACGAGGATTTCGTCGTTTTTCGTGAAACAAAGCTGACTCGCTTGTTTCTTAATCAATCTGTAAAATTTATTTAAAATAAATTGAAATTTTGATCTAATTTTTGTTGATTTATATTTACCTCCAATTGACAACTCGCCAATCATTCGTTTCCCAAACGATTAACTGTTTTTTATCATTTGACAGAGCGAAATATTTACAACACGGTGAGAATTTCATACATAAAATCCTTCCATCGCGATCGTCTGTTTTCGTCCCTTTGACCTCTTCTGTTATTTCCGGTATTTCTAGTTGAGTGACAGTTTCAATCCTGTAAAAATAAATTTTTAAAGATCTCTATATACATTTAAAATTATTAATTTCAACTGTAACTTACTTCGACGATTGAATTTTCACTTTATTTCCACTCGAAACAGCAACAAATTCACGTTGACTTACGATCG